>VWZL01005476.1:82911-102397 GCA_013396915.1 Stercorarius parasiticus
GCCGGTGCTGCCGCTGCGGCACCCGGGGGTCCTCGGTAGGGACCGCCCCACACCGTCCGCAACGCTCCCGGGGCCGCCGGCTGCGGCACTACGGCACCGCTGGGCGGCCTGGGGCACCCGGACATGGGCCTGGGCACCACCGGTGGGCCTGGGACATCGGGCAGTGGCCCCAGGACACCTAGCCGTGGACCAGGGGTGCCACTGGTGGGCCTGGGGCACCACCGATGGCCCCAGGGACACCCGACCATGGACCAGGGGCACCACTGGTGGGCCTGGGATACGGGGCAATGGCCCCCGGACACCCAGCCGTCGACCTGTGACACCCAGCAATGGCCTTGTGACACTCGGCCATGTCCCCAGGACACCCGGCCATGGCTTCAGTACACCCAGCAGTGGTCTCGGGACACCTGGCCATGGATCTAGGGCACCACTGGTGGCCTTCAGACACTGGGCAATGGCCTCAGGACATCTGGTCGTGGTCCTGGGTCACCCACTGATGGTCCTGAAACATGCATCAATGACATTAGGGCACAAAGCCATGGTCCTGGGGTACCACGGGTGGTCCTGGGACACACAGCAATGGTCCAGGACACTCAGCAATGGCTCAGGGCACCCAGCAATAGTCTAGGGACACTCAATGGTCCAGAGCACCCAGATATGTTCCTGGAACACTTGGTAATGAACCTGGGACATCCAGCCCCAGGAGATCAAGGGCTGACCCCCCTAGCCCACCAGGCAGCAGGGGTCGGTTTGGACAAGCACTGGGTGCCCCTCAGACACTGCGTGGGAGGAGGTGCAGCTTGAGAGGAGGTGATGACAGATGGGTGGAAGTGGAGAGGGGGCAAAGTCATCACGGTCAATGCAATAATCAGCACTAGCAGCAATCAGCAGCCTGGTCGGTTAAAGAGTAATTAAGTAGTTTTGCACATGTTTGTGGGCAGTTACTCCGTTGTGTGTAGGAGGAGTTGGAAGGAGATATGGAGATGCCTGAAAATGAAAAAATGGGAGAGAAGAAATGCCATCCCCATCTGGGGAGCCAGGAGAAGTAACTGCAGAGCAGATGGGGCCCAGTCCAACCCATAGAGCTGTGTTTTTTGCCTCATTTATTATTGCAGGATCTGTGGAAGTCAGACTTTGTTCAGGCGAGGCCGGAGGGAGAGGTAATTCCTTATTTCACCAACAGACAGAGCAGAAAACCAAGCCTGGGCTCCAGGCCCAGGGAGGGAAGGAGGGCTGTGGACCAGGCGCGTAGGCAGGGGCCGTCTGCCTCCACCCAGGGTGGGCAGAGCAGGCAGCGGCACCTCCAGGAATCGTGGAGTGGGAGATGAGGACAGACCATCTGCCAGGACATGCCCGGTGTGTCCCTGACTGCTTCCGCGCCCCAGGGGTGAGCCTCTCCCCGGCAGGGAACAAGGCATTGCTCAACCCAAACTTCCGACTGCCCAGCCCGATGGCAACTGCCTGGCTGAGGGGTGGCCAGCGCTGGCCCCACGTCAGCCCGCGGCTAGACACTGGGATAAAGGGGTCTCCCGGTACAACTGTGTATCACATTAATCTGGAGAAGGATTAGCCCCTCTTCCAGCCTGGATGCAGTAAGGACAAATAAAGAAAACAGTTCCCACACTTGACAAATGGGAGAGAAATACGGTCCTGCTAGATACATATATTCCCAGAGTAGGGAGGAGATAAAAATGAAGGTAAAGTAAAAAAAAGCAGGGATTAGTAGAAAAGTGGAAATCTCTCTTTAAAAGGTAAGGCATTCACTTTCTTAATGTGCCAAGGCACAGAAGGATCTCAAGGACAGGGGATTCTCAAGAGCCAGGAGGCTGAGGAAAGCAGGGATTTCCCCAGAGAGGCTGCATGAGCTGCGTTAACTTAAGGAATGAGGAAACTGGTACTTGTTCTTGTTTTCCAGGATTGCCGCTCCACCATCACCTTAATTGAAATAAATTAAATCCTGAGCCCTATTAATTTCTGAGAGCCCACAATACTCCAGCAGAACTGCATGGCCAAGTGGCGGTGAGATTTGCTGTTTGCAAAATAGCTTTTATCCAACTCCTAAAAGAATGCCCTGGGCAAGGAAACCCAAGAAGATTTCTCGGTTGGTTTATGATTTGTTTGATGCAGACATGGTCAAAGGTGAGACACCATCGCAACCAATAATCTAACCTTTTGAACATATTTAATTAGCAATGACATTGCTGGAGGACCCACCCAGAAACTCGCTCCCAGGCCCAGGCTGCCGCAATGGGGACTGTCACGGAGCAGTGAAGTCAGGGAAGCCCTGGAGCCACACCAGAGCATGCCTGCCCCGCTGCCCTGGCTCTGACTCACCTCCCCTCTCCCTCGCTCCCAGGGCTCAGCTCAGCCCCAGTAAACCCATTTCACTTTCCCCCCGCCTTTTTTTTTGCTCACTCTCTCTTTCCCTCTTCTCCCTGCCCTGCCGCTCCGCTGCATCCCAGCTAAGAGATTAGAAACCCCCAACAACTGGGGTTGGAACAAGATGATCTTTAAGATCCCTTCCAACCCAACTCATTCTATGATTCTATGAAACATCAGCCAAAGATGTTCTCCCTCACTTCGCCCTCTTCCAATAAAATAAAATGAGTGAGGAAGAGGGGTTTAAAAGTCTCGGATCATTCCACAGGGCCCGCTTAGGACTTTGGGGTGGGAGCACTTCCAAGCAGGGCTGGTGCAGGGAGCGCATGGGTGGCTCGTGCCTGGCTCTGCCCTATCACTGTCCTCCACCAGCTGTGTTCCAGCCTGCACCAGCTACTCCAGCCCTCCCAGCCTGGGGCAGAAAAGAAAAGTCCCACTTTCTGCAGAGTTTAACCTACTGATGGTGCCTGAGACACTTTAAGGAGGGCTTGTCTCAGCAGCTCTGCCGGCAGCCTGAAGGGGAAGGTAAGGTCTGTTGGTGCATGGCCATGAGCAGGAATGGAGGGACAGGTCCTGCCAGTGCACCTACACCGACAAGAAGATGTAGCTGCACCCTTAGAGCATGTCTCCACATAAAAGGCATTCTGCATCACTGCAGGGAGAGCTCTGTTTTGATGGCTCGGGGGTGCCCCAGTGTGACTGCGGTGCTCGGAGGGAGGGTACGGACACTATTGCACCACGCACAGTCTGGAGAGGTCGGAGCTGCATATTCACAGTGGCACCAACACAGTTGCTCAAGTGCTGTGTGTGGGAGACCAACCTGGCAGCCACAATTGCTCACTCCTGATGAACGCTGGCACAGCCAGGCTGGGCAGATGTCTGCCAGGCCAGGTCCTGCACCCAGACACGAAAGTGCTGGAGTCGCAGTGCAAGGAGCAAACCCACCTGCCCAAGAAGTGCCCCAAGGTCTCAGACCTCGGACAGGCAGTGCCAGGCACTCCCAAGGGCCACCGGGGAGCAGGCAGGGCTGGGTTAGCAGCAGAGCCTTACGCGGGAGCTGACCCCAGAGCAGGCAGCCAGGTTGGGCTGCTGTGGGGAACATAATCCTCAGTTTGGGGGTCTGAAAAGATCATTAAAGGGCTGCTCCACTCTGAGTGCACATCTCTTATTGTCAATTTACGCAGAGGCTCAATGCGGACTATCTAATCTGGGAGGATAATCTGCCACTTTGGTGAAGGACAGATTGTAGCAAGGATGTCACATCTCTCGCTAGCATTTTGCAGTCTTTGTCATGGTCTCTGGAGCTTCTGGCACCTTCAGCCCCAACGGTAGAGACTTTCCAGAATAGACTCCATCCTGTGATTAGGAAAATGCCTCCATGTATAAAGGTGAGGACAGCCAGCATTGCACCATGTCAGCACTCCAGCTGCTTGGCAATGCTGTCTGCTTTGGATCTCCCCTGGAGTTTTCTGCTGCCAGACGGTTTGTGAGCGAAGTGGGAACCTGAGCTGTGTCACTCAGAGACGAAGACTTGGGGTGGATTGGATGCTGACCGGCTCTCGGCTTTGTGAAAGCAATGTGCTCCCTCTATTTTTTACTGAAAGTCTCTTTGCAACATGGGGCTTGCTCCAGCTCCATTTAAAGTCAACACAGTGTCATCACCAGCTTTGAACAGGACACAAAGGATGCATGCACAGTAGAAATGTAAATATTTTCTACATGTACACCCACAGACCCAGCGTATGCAATAAATACTCACTCAGCATATCGTTTGCTGTGTACCAGATCATAGACATAATTATTGATGCAGCAGGTTTTCAGAAAGACACAACAGGGTGTGTACTTAATTTGGCTATAAGAGCACACCTAAGTGGCCCTGGCATTTTTGGCTGGGTATTAGATCACTGCCACCCACGGGCGCTGCTATTTTATCTCACATCGATGTGTCAGCAGTAACAGAAAGGAAACCAAAGGGAGATACTTGTTTATTAAGATGGGAAAACTCCACCACATGTTGCAAGGTGCTCCTTGCAAGCAGGATTGCTGTAGACCAGTTCTCAGATTATGCCACCCACTACACTTTCTAACAAGGCTATTAGGGCTCTGATCTTAATAGCACCCGTACACGTGCCTAACCATACAGATGGCTCGTTCTACCACAGTCAACAGATGTGTCATAGCTCCCAAAAGGAGAGAATATCGACAGAAATTATTTTGCAGAGCTCCATGTTCACTTGGAAGGTGCCTGTCATCAGAAAAACAGGCTAAAATATTAAGCTTGTCACGGCACTTTGCAGAGATTCAATTGATTTCATTGCCTCTGTTTGCGTCAGCCCACTTCTGAAGGCTGATGATCTATCCCAGTCAAAGCGGACTTGTGCAAAGACTCATGAAATGCCTTTGAGATCTAAATATTTTGTTGAGGGAATACATCAGGCTGTACTTTCCAAAATTTCCCAAGGAAGGAACTTCAGCAGACAAGAAATAAAATTGTGTAATTTAGTGTAAGTAATTTATCCAGATTTTAAAATATCACTTAACAAAGTTCCTCTCAAGAAGTTATGACGGTGGCTGGGCTAAAATACTGCCAAATAGCCCAAACTGTCTGAGAGTCAGAAAATAAACAGGCCATTTTCAGCACACCAGGAGGTCAAGGTGGGGATGCCAGGGAATTCTCCATTGGGACCAGCCTTGTTTTTGGAGGGTGTGGGAGAGCGCTGCTCTTCCCTGGTCTGCGAGGGCTGCAAGGACATTGGGCAAAACCAGATAAAAGGGCAGTGCAGGCAGAGGTGAAACCCTGCTTAACTCCTGCCAGGTAACAGGGATGGAAAAGAAACATCTGGACTATTCAGACACACAGCTGGATTTCAAAACCAACAGTGGAGGGAAGAAAGTGGGATGAAATTCTGCCTCTATTGAAGCCACCTGTAAAAAAGACTTCAGGGCTTCACACCATGTAGAAATGTGACTGTCTTCCAGAAATCTGGGGACAAGGACAACCAGGAACAAAAGAACATTTCAGAGGAAATTGCTTTCTATTAACTCATAATTACATAATGCAAAATTAACTCACAAAGGCCAACAGCTTAATTGGATTCCCAAGCGGGGAAGATGGTTGCGTGGTGAATAAGAACCTTCCACAGCTACATTAAATACGGTGTTTCAAATACAGAATATAAATTCTTCTGCTGTGCAGCAAAAAATGCCCATTTCCTTCAATAACTATGGGGGGGGATTTTAACCATTTCACTCAATCGCTTGCCAGCACCAAACTACGCAGGTGACCCAACGAAAAGGCTCTATTCTGGATATCTGCTTGGACTTCCAGCCACCCGGCTGAATCCTAATTAATTCTGTGAATATATGTGGATATTTTGCTGGAGTAAAGTATAAAGGCTTCCAGCCATCTTAACCTTCTTTCCAGCTTGGATTTTGATTAACTGGAATAAATATTTAATTAGAAAGGCAAAGAGCTGAACCTCTTGACCACCCAGGCATTGCCTCTGTAGTTGTTGCCCTTTGATGTACAAGGAAAGGGCTTGTAGGACTTTCTTAAAACATGTGCAGCCTTTCATTTCTCTTAAAATCGTAGCAAGGTCGGGCTCTGTTTTGGGGTTTGTTGCTCAGAAGCAGCTCAGTGAATACTGCACAATGTGATTCCTGCTATCTTGAGTCGGGGGAGGCTTGCTTTGCCCTCCACAGCCAACAGGGGCCTGGGCATTTGTTTTTCAGGTCCCCATGTCACTCATGTCACCATGAAAAACCACAGGGCTGGAAAGCTGGCCTTGCTATCTCACGCTTGCCTGCATACTGCCTGTTCCACAGCAATCCCTGCTGCCTGGCTAAATGTTTGCTGTGACGAGCTGTAACAGAGCTGCGGGAAGAGCTCCTGGTCACAGTCACCACACAGCTCCGTGGGAGCTGCCAGCTGCAGCACGGTGGGTACCTGGCAGGACCATACTCTGGGTCTTCTCCTCCCGTGTAGAGCACCCATGTGGTGCTGACATGAGCCGGGTAACATCAACACACTGCGTATGGGGCTGCACATTGGTGATGGCAACGGGTGAGAGCGGCACCCACTTCGGCCATGCTCCCTTTCCCCTCCCCGTAACCTGCAATTAGACAGAGCACTTGAATACCCGCTTCAAAGTCACCAGCTTCAGCAGGGCTTAGGCTTGTGCTGAATCAAGGCTTAGGAAGCAGCTCAGCCCATGAGAGCAATCCGCTAGAACCATCAACACCACCCTTTTGGGTTCCCTCTCCTCTAAGCTTAATTACCGCCTGCTTTTGGCACTGGCACCGTTTGTGTCATATGCTTTTATTTTTCCCCGGAGGAGCATTTGCACCTTTACTATATTTATTTTATTCTGAGGAAATCCTAATGATTTCCTCTCATGCTTGATTTTGTTCCGCTTGCAGTGGGATTCCTGCTTTTGCTCTATAAATATCTGACTCCGAAGTCTTTGCAGGAGCGAGCACGACTGAGAGCAGAAAAGGTGAAGTCAAGCTGAAGAGACCTTTACCAGCTCTAAAAACAGCTGCTGCTCTTGCTGCTGCAACTGATTTATACCTCATCTGGAGAACAACAGTTCAGAGCCCAGAATCGTTGCCTCCAATGATTTATTTGGCTGCGCTGGAGTTTGGCGACGTGCTGTATAATGTTTTTTGCATTGAAGTGTCACTCTGAGGGAGGTTTAATTGCTTTCAACGTGGATGGTGATAAGAACGCCTTGGAAAAGCTATTTGCATACATTTTCTCGAACACCAAATGTGTAATTTCCTCCATGCTCAGGCAGTCTTGAGGCTGCTTCCCTGCATTACTCAGCTTCGCTGGGTGCCTCTGAAAAATTAACAACCAGAAATTCCCCAGCATGGAGCAGAAAGCGAAACTCGGGGCCAGTTGGTTTGAATGTAACACTATTTGTAACAGATAAAACAGCAAGACTTTAAATATGGGGTTTCAAACTATAAACACAAACTGCTCCAGGCCCCCAGCACTCCCCGCTCTGCAGCAAAGTCCAGGGAGAAGCAAGGGCAAGGGCTCGGCACTGCCTGTTCCCAGGCATTGGCTTGACTTGCTGAGCAGAAGAAAGTAAATGAGTGATTTCAACAGTCCGGGCCAGTGTCAAAGAGCCAAGTTGCCACCAAGGGCAAGGCACACACCTGCTTGTCACAGCACCCGCACGACTGCTCACATACTGCCTGCTCAGATTCTGGAAAACACCCACCAGAGCCACCCCTCTGATGACCTTCACGCAAGGCCAGGAGGTGCCACGCACAAATCCCTTGTCCTTCTTTCTTCACGGAATTCAAGGGCAAAGTATCTCTCCAGTGGCCTCAGAGGTTTACATAGCATCAGTCACGACAATCCAGTCTAAATAGATCTTTACTCCACCACATATCTCACTCTACAGGGCAGTTCATTTTTGTAATTACTTAATGCTTTGAAGCATCAGCTGTTGACATAAGCAGGACCCTGCCTATAGGAGTGAAATAGGTATTGATTTAATGTCCTTAGCGCAGGGGATCCTAAGGCACCTGGAAGCGACTTATTTCGGAACCACAGCCATCCCTCTAGGCGAGCTTGCTGCCTGCCTGCATTTCCACAGATACATGCTCTTTTTCAGCCTACGTGTTTTACCTGGGGAGAAGAGAGGAGTTATTTAAGCAGTCCAGGATTTGCAGGCTGGTTGGCAGCGCTGTACAGCAGCCCCGGTTGTGCTGCCACACGCAGCAAAAATCAGGAAGAAAAAGTACAGCGTTTTTCTGTCTGTCACACAGTGAATGCGCTGCAAGACCAACACCTTCTGGAAGCATCAGATTTGTTGTGGAGGTGCTGGGCAGCTGGATGTGTGTGACGGATCAGCACCTTTCAAGCACGATGGATTTGCTGAGTGTGTATAAACCATCTGCCCAGAAAAGCCGTAAAGACAGGCCCTGGTCCACCACACAGGACGGCAGCGGTCCTGTTCGCCCACAGGGAAAGATGGCAGTCATGTCAGGGTGGACCATGAAAGAGGCAGAGCATGTCCTGATGGACACCACGTTTGTGGTGTGACAGGGTTGTTCGTGCTGACCTCGATACTGCGACATGGCACCACGCTGGTGTTTCTCTCAGGTAGCTCAAGATCTCAGCCCAAGCCCACACCAGGGTCTGCAGCCGAGAGAGCAGAATGCCCCCAGAATGCAGGGCAGGGCAGGAATGGCAGAGCACCACCAGCTAGCACAGAAATGGTGGAAACTGTAGCAAAGCAGAATACAGTCACCTAAACTGGAATTTAATCAAGGCACCTGGGCTCATATTTGCTTGTTAGGAACAACCTGAGTGGCAACATGACATAACTGCAGCCAGAAATATTCCCATTAAAAGTCAGGCTGAATTTTGTAAGAGCAAAAGTGGAAGTGATAGTTTCTTTATTTCTTGCTGTCACCTAGTTAAAGCAGTATAATTCTCTGGAAATTATATGTCAGCCACACACCCTACCTTCCTGAAACACAAGCTATGAGGTTCACCACAGGGTTTGACAGATGATACTATGTGGCCTGTGACACAGAGGTGTCCAGCCTAGATGACCTAATGGTTCTGCTGGCCCCAACTGCTTTGTGTCCCCAAACAATCGCCATCTCATGATTCACAGGGGAGAGAGGTACTCCCTGCATTACCAGCGTGACAGCTGGTTTCAGCCAGGTTCGAAGAGTTTCTCATCTTATGCAACCTCCATTGGTTATTCACAATAGCTGACTGCAGCTAGCAGGCGAGTTTGCTAAGTACGGTCCCTAGTTACAAAAACAAACCTTTGCCATGGGCATATTTTTCTCAGATAAAGCAGCAAAAAAAAATTTACAGTGTGCAGTTCATTGTACACGACCTGGATTTAAGCTGTTTAGTTTGTAAAGGTATTTTAAACTAAACAAACAGCTTTTTGTTAACGTTCTCACTAGCGCTGCAGATTTCTAGGTTTAGAACAGCATTGATCACTTTGAGGCAGCACCGCTTCGCTGGGATGGAGAGGAGGGATTTACACATCCCAGTTGAAACTCTGAGACCATGTAACCATTTTTCTGGCAGTGTCCCTGAAATTAATTGGAGTAAGTATCAGCCGAAGGCCTGACTCTCAGGCTTTCCCTTGGCTTTCAGAGCAGGGGGAGCTTCATCTCACTCCACGGCCGGGGAGCGACATGGGCAGCAGCATTACAGCAATGGGCAAGGCACCCACTTCAATCCCTGTGCCACAGCTGGATGGATGCAGCAGAGAGAAGGAGCGGCTGGATCTCTCAGAAGAGTCATTTCAGGGGTGAAAGGAGGCTGCTAGAGCTGATCTCTTCTTGGAAAGAAGGGAGGATCCAAGGAGAATGACCTTGCCAAGGAAATAAATAATTCCCTCGCCCTCAGTTCTTGGTCTTTTTTCACCAGGCTCTCTCCTCCTCCAGCGCTGCCGGACTGGGTCTGGCTGGGGCGGAATGGGGTTTCTTCAGAAGCGCTGCTCGGGTGCTGTGTTTTGGATTTCTGACTAAACCACTGTTGATAACACCCCAGTGTTTTACCTATTGCTAAGCAGAACTGGCACAGCGTCAAGGCCTTTTCTTTTTCTCACTCTGCCCCCGCAGCGAGGAGGCTGGGGGGGTGAGAAGCTCGGGGGGGACGCAGCTGGGACAGCTGACCCACAGTGAGCAAAGGGATATTCCATGCCATAGGACATCGTGTTCAGTAATAAAAGCTCAGGGGAGGAGGAGGAAAGAGAGATGTTCAAGGTTATAATGTTTGTCTTCCCAAGTAACCCCTATGCACTTCCCTAGGAACAGCCAAACACCTGCCTGCCGATGGGAAGCAGTGAATGCATTCCTTATTTTGCTTTGCTTGCTCATGCAGCTTTGCTTCACGTATTAAACTGTCTTTACCTCAACCCACTATTTTTTTCCTCGCTTTTGTCCTTCTGATTTTCTCCCCCATCCCACTGGAGGGTAGCGACCAACCCACCACGGCTAGGCAGGTTTCCTTCCATTCATCCTTTCTGTTTCTTTTGTTATATATCCCCTCTTTGCTATGAGATAGTTACTGCTTTTACCAGTGTTAAATCTTTGTTATTGTTGCTTTTTCACTCTACCTCTCTTAAATCTGTACTTCTCCCCTTATCTCTGCCGCAGGCTGCGGGAGCAATGTTGCTCTGTCCCGGCCAAGACAGACCGAGGCCCATGGGAAGAGATGCCCCCCTCTATGATATGGGGCTGCCTGTTGTGTGTCAGCAGTGATTTGTGGAGTAGGTGTGAACAGGAGCTGTGTTTTATCAACAAAGCAATTGCTGTCCTGATGAGGGATTACAGAGATAACAGTAGAAGCAGAACATTCTTCTAGGGAGACACTTCAGAGGAATGCCCATAAAAACCACCACCAGCTGCCTCTGATGGAAAAGGGACCTGAGAGAAAGCGTGGCCTACGAGTCAGCAGGAGTCAGCACATTCAGATTATTATTTTTCTCTCTGCTATCACTTTGCTGGATACTGAGCTGGCCACCTGCATCATTTCACCTGTGAAACTTTTCTCTCCCAGCAGAGGCAACATGGGCAAGGCAACAGAGCCTACCAAAAAATCTATGTCCTACCGCTTGGATTCCCAACGGTCTGCTAAACAGCACTGGGCAGAGATCTCCGTCTTTCTGGCAGCATCAGGGCTACTGAGAAGGAGCAAGCTGGAGGCTGGGAAGACCCAGCTGGTGGGCAATCTGTGTGCACATTGTCATTAAATCCCACTGTGGAGTGCCCACCTGAGGTGCCTCCCTGTGTCCCAGCTGCCTGTGCCATCCCATTACTGGCAAAGGGCAGAGAAGACTGGCATCCTTCTTGGAAGGGCCCTGCGTTGCCTCCTGCAAGGGCTGGCAGGTTTTGGAGGCAGCTAGAGAGCAGACTGCTCGTGTGAGCATGAGGCGACAAGTCCTGGGAGTGCCCAGCAGCTCCAGGCTACCACCGTGAGTGAGAAATGCAGTTGTTTGTACAGTTGTTCTCTCTTCCCATTGCCATTTGTTTGTAGACATGTCACAGCAAATGCTTCTCAACAGTACAGCGGATACTTGGACTCATTTGGGGCTGGTACCAGCTAACAAAAAACTCTGTTTATCAGAGTTGTCACAAAGATTTGTTAATTCCCACCAACAGAAGGGCTTTCAGGCTATTCTGTAATAAGGAAGGAGGAAGAACTTTTCATTTATATGCCAACAAGAATGTAATCCAGAGAATACCTAAACATTGCCCTCAACAAAATGGTATTCAGCATTAAAAACAACCGCCGGCGGAGAGGCAGGCAGTGAAGGACTGATGGGGGAAGGAGGAAAGCAGGGGACAGGCAAGGCCAAGCTTCCTGCAGCTGGTATTCAGGTTTCACCTCCCAGATGATGAATGGCTTCTGTCCGGGAAGCAGCTGCTGTCTGGCCACCAAGGGCGAAGGCGGACACAATACTCATGGTCCCCCCCAGCACATGGACCCGCATCCAAGGAAGCTGGTGGCAGCCAAGTCCAGAACAGAAAAGGAGGTGGCTCTGCTCACAGCCCGATGCAAACAGGGGACTGGCTGACAGAGGAAGCTGCAGATACTATAAGTTTCCACGATTTCAATACGCTGAAGAATAGCTGGAGAGGCTATCAGGAGCAGGACTGCAACTGCTTGCCCTGTTCTTTGTCTCTCAACATGTCTGCTTATGGCCTCTGCTGGCTTTTTGTAGACGAAGGGGAGGTGTTTTGTTTTTTTAAATTCTAATTCTAGCCTGACCATAATTGATTTTTCCATTCTTGGTTATTTTGTTTGTTTTTCTTAATTTACAAATGATGGTTTCTACTGCTGGCATCTTCTTTCCCTGTCATCCCCTCTACATGTGCAGACATACAAAGTGCTGTCAAATTCTGGGATGGATACATGCACACCAAATACACAGACACACTCCAGAAATCACACCTGTGGCAGGGTGTGGGAGGCTTGAGCTTGCAATCCTTGTTTGAAATTAAGCATCAAACAGCCCTTTAAAGAAGAAACTAGATTGACTTGGGCAAGACATTCAGGAAGAAATGGCAAAGGGCAGTACTTTGTCATCACTGCCTTCTCCTGCCTCATTTTCTGATTGTGCAGAAGCATTCAAAGGCCACTGCTAAAAAGAAGACCCAGGACCTGCAGGACCTGCTGGTCTGACGCAGTGCGGCTGCATCGCTGGGCCTGGCAGAAGACACGACCACGGAGCTGCATCATGCTGGGCTCCAGCTCGTGGTGCAGTCAGCCCATGTGGCTGGTGGCCTGCGGTGGCCAGAAAGGTCAGATAAGTAAGCAGTGTTAGTGAGAGCTGTCTGTGCCGGTAAACAGAGAGAAACCTGTTTACTAGGAGATTAGGGTGAAAAAGTGGGAGCAGATTTCCCCAGCCTTTGCAGGTCTCAGGATAAAGTGCTGCTCAGAGGGCAGGGGACCCTGCGAGATGTGTTTCCCAGCTCACCCGTTGACTGGCTGTCCATTTCAGAGCCATTTCTCCAGCCTCTCTGTGCTTCAATTTAGGCATTTGTAAAATAGCAACTGCCTCCTGACGAAGCCTGTCACTAAGCATAACCCATTTATGCTGGGAGAGTCACATCTTGAGACAGAAGGCCCATCACACACTGCTGTGAGAGCGGACTCAGATGAGTCACGGCGCACAAGCACAGCACCAGCTCTGAAACACATAAAATGCCTGAGTTCTAAGAGCAAAAAAAATCACTGTTCAAAAGCAAAACCGAGGGAGGACAATTCCTCTGTGTCCTGTCTCTGGGACAGCATCTCCTGTCCCCACTTGATCATGTTTGAACCACTGACCCATCAGAGCCTGTCTGTTGGGAAGCTGGTGAGCTCTGGGGATGAGGACTGTCCTCTGTGTCTACCTACCTGGCAGAGCGGTTCTTGGTGTGTGGTAGGGCACAAGCCAGCTTGAACAAGCATCCAGTGCCAAAAATAAGGAAATGAGGTTGGGGTCAGGAGGGCTGCATTTTCCCGAAGGGCAAACAGGGCTGGAGAAGCCAGCCACCATTTCTCAACAAGGTACTCCTCGCGCCGTTCCCGTGTCCAAGGCAAGGGAGGAGTTCAGTCTCCTCAGCCCGTGTATTCAGCCACTTGACTGTGGCTGCAGGTGACAGGACAGTGTCCTTGGGAATATTCCCTCCTGCTGCCCTTTGGGTCCCTGTTCGCAAGGGCTGATCCCATTTGTTTGCATTTCAGGTGGATCACAACCTTTGGCACCTGGCTATAGCAGCTTATCTTGCTGGGCACTGACTACAGCCATGCGATGTGTTTCTCTCTGTCACTGCTTCCTTCTGGATAAACTCCAGATTTAGCATGTCAAAAACAGACAAAACATGAAATGAAAAGCAAACAAACTAAGCATCCTACAGTTTCAAACAACAAATACCAAAGCAACAGGAGAGACATTATCTGCTGAGAACTCGTGCCTGGAATTTGTCCCTCTATATTTGTTTATATTTATACGTATAAGTGTGTGTATATGTATGCACATAAGCATATGTCTACTGCATATATCTAGAGAACAAGAGAATAAGACATTATGTATGCTAAGACGCATTAGGACGGTATAAAAACAAATCTATATACTGAAGGGTTTAAAACAATTTTCAGGCATTTCATCAGTCAGCCTAAGAGAATCCTTCCCATCTGCCCAAAAGCAATAAAGCAAGCAAATTACGCGGATGACTCTTTGCCAACCTTCTTAGTGGCATGCTTAACCTTCGCCTGTATAATAAATAAATGTCCTGAGTTTGATAACAAAGATCATTCTTCCTTGCTTTTAAAGTACAACCAGTTCTCTCTTTCTCAGCCTCATACTGGAATACAGGAAAATCGAGAGAAGGGAGTGGGAGAAGATGATCTTTTTGCACAGAGGTTGTTTTCAGGCCAGTGCAGCTCCCCGGCATTCACATCCCAGCCTGCCAACATCTTCAGGAGCTATGATGGAGCCAATCTTGGGGTACGATGAAACCCCCAAAAGGCAGGTCTTTTGTAAGCAGTGAGTGTCCTGTTGTCATTTCAGTGCCATAGCTGTAGGCATTTCCTCACACACAGCCTACAGATACTGACATTTTAAGGCCACTGCTGATTTTGGTATTGTTCATATTGCTGATTCTGTTTAATGCCTTTGAAATCCCAGGCTCATCTTGTTGTTTGGTCCATACCATATTCCACGCCAGAATCAGAATCTGGCTTCAAGTGAGCTTAGAGCTGAACCCCTCTCCACACCCTGGGAAATATTTGATTTGTACTATGAAGCCAAGCTATGAAGGTGACTGGAATATTTAAATACTTGTAAGATAGTTCTACAGTAAATCTAGGTGAAGTGCTTCCACCTTCCCTACCACATCTGGCAGCCTCCTCCCGCTGCCTAACTATCCAGCCTGCAGGAGGAAGTTCAGCGCTCGCTATTTCAGGAGAAGGACTTGAATCAAGGGTAACTGTTCGACCTGCCTGAGATCACAGTGTTTATAGATAATCTAAAAAGCTAACCCAGATCTGTCCAAAACCAAAGACTGCCAGAACTGCTAAACCCACTCCCTACAGTAAATTTGGCATGCCCTTGCTCTTTAGAGCCCACAGCCTCCACTTGCAAGAGAGAACAAAGTCCTGTGCCTGTAAATTAGCACCCTCCCCTACGTTTCCAGCACAAGGTTACATCTGGTCACTTACTCATCTGTGCCTGCCCTCAGTGTTCGACATAGCTATCTATTTAGACTGCTCTGTATAATTTAAGAATTAAAACTAAATACTATGTTACCTACAGCCACATCATCTTAGATGAGCTTAAACAACTGTGAAATTCCTGGGATCTATTAAAAGCAACATTCAGCGCACACATTAATCAACAGATGCTCAGTAGCTGTGCATCAGAAAACCCCCGGCACGAAGCAGACTGCAAGGCCTCCTGCCAAAATGATTACTTTCTATTGCAACCAAGTCCTTGAAAAACCATCTGTACAGCGATGCTAGACGGGTGTTTGGTTCAGTAGTCATCTCAGTGGCAGTAAGTTTGACTTACCCCTTCTCAGTGGCAACAACAGGTCAAGCAAGCAGTGGAATTTCCTGCTGATGAGTCAGAGATGAGACACGAAAATCACCATCTCTTCATGCAGAACATTTTATACGTTATAATTCGATATCACCTGTGGTTACTTCACCCGTAGTGCGCTGCTCTGAGGGATGACACTTCATCTTGGTGGAAATGTGCCAGTTCACAGTAGCTGACCAACTGCACCTCCTGGGGCTCCTTGTTCTCACCCAGCAGCCCTTGATCCCTCCAGCCACTCTGATGCTCCCCCCTCCTACAGGGGTCCCTGCGGTCCTTGTCCTCCTTCTACCTTTTCCATTTTTTCTTTTCCTCCCCCCCTTCAGATCCTGACTTTTGTTCAGTCCTGGGTTTGTTTTTCTCCAGGTTCCCAGGCCTCTACTTTCCTGGCTCAATCCTCCTCCTTTCCACAACCCTTCTGGAACCCTTCCCATGGCCCCCAACACCCATCTGTGGTTCCTCTTTGGCCAGGGCCAGCAGGCACAGTGAGGAGAAGGTCAGCTCACATCCTGAAGAGTTACATCTGCCATCATTCCTTTTCTACATCAATCTCTCATGATTAAAAGCACATGACAGCTATGAGGCCAGTAAAACAAAACAAGCCCGGAGTTCCCTGATCATGCCAGTTGAAAGATTTAAGGAACAAAAACAGCCGAAAAAATAGGGCCAAGGCCAAAACCAAAAATCCCCAAAACAAAACAAGAGCAAGGAAAAAGCAACGAGAAAGCAAAACAGCTAACATTTCTGGCTTTTGTTCTTAGGCCAGATGACCTACTCTTCACGCCAAGCAGAACTTGAGTGACTAGGAAAGACTGTTTTAAGATTTTCTTTATTCTGCACCAGCCTGGTACATAATTGAACATCGCTCTGGTGACAACTGCAAGAGCCCATTGCAACAGGTGAAGATTAGACGGGACTCTAGCCATGCCCTTTTCCCTGACCGACACTGCTCCAATGGCTCTACATCTTCCACCATTTGCTGATTTGCTTTTAAGAAACTTTGCCCTTGCAGACAGATACAGCTCCTCTTAACCCAAAGCAGCATTGGCACAGCTATAAGGTAGGGAGTAAGGAGGCTACAGGGAGGAGCGGACTTGTCAGAGCTCCACAACAAAAGAGGCACCAGTTATGAAGTGCAACAAGGGGATTTCCAGCTGCACAAGAGGGAGAAAGTTCTTCACCCTGAGAGTGGTGCAGCATGGGGACAGGTCTCCCAGAGCACATGGGGACTCTCCAACCTTAGAGATTTTAAGATTTTCTCCGGACAAGGCCCTGAGCAACCTCCTCTATCTTTGAAGTTGGCCCTGCTTTGAGCAGGAGGTTGGACTGGAGCTCTCCAAAGGTGCCTTTCAACAATTTTTTCTCTGATTTCTAGCTGGACAGGATAAGGACTGGGTGAGGAGGACTGGGCTGCACAGCCAGGGAGCTGCTTCTTGTTGTGTGCCCCACAGCACAAGCCGTACTGCGCGGAGGCGAGATGCATGTGGCCCCACTGTCCTTCTCTGCCACATTCCCACCCATTCTCCCTCAGTCCCTTTCAATTTAACTTCTTGCATTTTCACTGGGCTTCCCAGAAAAGTAAAAGAAAAACCCCCAAAGTTATTATGAGCTAAAAGCATGCAAATTTGCAGAAGACCAATTTCTTTTTAGAAATGTTGTCAAGGGAAATACTGAGAACTCACCTTTTAGCAACCATCTGCTTCTAATCATCTAGACTGACCTGCACCAGTCTGTGTTCATACCAATGCAACCCTCCACACCCCTCTGGTGCTTTGACACAGCACATTTGGAGCACTTCAGAAATACTGAAATTGGCCAAGGCTTGGCAAACTTTGAATTTTAATTTTTGCACAAAAAGCGAAGACAGCATTCACAAGGAAACTTCCTGTATTTCAACAGCTTAAGTGTAACACATTCTGGATCAAGCTTCATTATTTATGGATGACGTGTTGTTCATAACTTCCACTCCAGAGCATCGTGAAAACTGAGATCAAAGTGCAGAAGAGTCTGAGCTTCTGATGTGCTGGAGGCCCACAGTCACCCCTGATTCCAAACGGAGTAAGATGTGCCCATCACCTCTGGAAATCAGCTTGCACCACCTTGCAAAGAGCCATCCTCAGTTTTCATTGGCACCAGTGAGCTTTAAGTGTGCCACTTCACATGTGCCTAAGCTGAAGCCACGAATAAGCTCTAAACTCTCCCAAACACTACTGGGATGGAGAGAATGAGTTAAAGCAGATGGGGATTAGCAAACTGCAGATTGTCGGAAATTAGCCAGTGTGGAAAAAAAATATTTAGTTATAGCTATAGTAAGACTATCTAAGTAGGTCACCACAAAACCACATCAGAAGATGAGCGCAAGGCAGGAGGTGTGGGTTCGGTCTTAGTACGTGAAACCAGACGTTCATTCTCCAGCTCTGCCCTGCCTGTGACATAAAGAGAAGAGCTGCTGCCTAAATCTCACTGTTTTTTTAAAGTTCGTGGCTTTTATTTTCCTGTAAACATGAGTATCAGTGTGTCTGTGCCATGAATCTACAATTTCATTTTGATTAAAGTGCATGGATGATATTCTAAAGGGCCTTTAAAATGACCTGAGGTACACAAACCAATATGTCTGGTTGTACAAATCCCTTTTTTTTTCCTAAGGAAGTCAAACCAGAAATGAGAAGAAATGCATGTGACGCCGTCATACTACTTGCTTCCATAGTGCCCATCCACCCTGCATTTCAAACTTTGGGAGACTGGATGTATGTACGTCCATGACTGTCCCTGTAAGTTGGGAGGCGCTAAATAGCCCCATTTTCCAGGTAAGAACTGATGTGTGGGAGAGCTTAAGAGACCCAAGTCACAGCATCAGCCTGTGCCAGAGGAGGGCATTTGCAACTTGCGCCAGGTAAGGCTGACAACTGGATGATATTTTAATTCAAGAGCATTTTGACACTGATTTTGAGGCAGTGGCTTTCCGATTCAGCTTGATGTTAACTGGCTAACTGCTCATTTGCCTCTTTTTGCTGCAAGGGTACATCCCCATTCTGTGGCTGAGCAGTGAAAGCCAACCGTGGCTCAGCTGTGCGCTTTCCCCGGCCTTCTCAGGCAGCGGAAAGGCTTAGGGGAGCCACAGGTTGAACACATCTTATTTTGAAAGTCAGGATCCATTTCCTGATTTTAGGCACCGCAGAATATTTTGATGTGATGCTCCAGCATACTTTTGCAGCCATTATACCCAGGTTTCCAGTGTACCCGCTGAAACAATAACCCTGTGTTACCATGACTTCAGTCTCCAGTTAAGCACAAGGGCTTTCTTGTAAGCTTGGGTGATGGCAGTTGAGGGACAAAGAGCCACCAGGCAATGGCAGCTGAAGGACAAGGAGCTGCTGAGTGATGGCGGCTGAGGGACACAGTGCCAGACAGTGATGGCTGAGGGACAAGAAGCCCCTGCGTGATGGTGGCTCTGGGGGACACGGTGCCAGGCAGCGCCGGCTGAGGAACACAGAGCCACGGGGCAATGGCGGCTGAGGGACACGGCGCCACGCAGGGGACACGGGGTGATGGCGGCTGAGGGACAGGGGGCGATGGCGGCCGCCGGCCCGTCCCCGGCACGAGCCGCCCCGCGGGCAGGGTGACATCACACCGCAGTCCCCGCGCGTGACGGCGCAGCGTCGCCACGCAACGCCAAGACAGCTCGCGGCCCAGCGCGCGCGCAACCGCCCCCGCGCTCACGTGACAACCCCCCCCCGATCACGCGCCCGCTGGCAGGACGCCGGCAGCCGCCCCGCGCGCATGCGCGCTCGCGCCCCTCCACCACCCTCCCCGCGGGCCAACCATCGAGACTCCGGACGCGCCCGCTAGAGCGTCGCCCAGGAGCCCCGGAAGTGGCTGCGCGGGGCGGCCCTGCGGTGGGAGGTTTGAGCTGGCGGCCGGCGAGATGGCGGAGTGAGTGCGGCGGCGGCGGCGGGCGGGCCGCGGGTGGCGGGAGGGAGTGGCCCGCTCCCCCGGGCCCGGCTGGCGGGATGGCGTCGCCTCCGGGACAGGGC
>VWZL01005476.1:102404-153363 GCA_013396915.1 Stercorarius parasiticus
TGTGCCCGGCGGGGTCGCCTTTCCCCTCAGCGAGGGCCTGCGGCGGGGAGAAGCGTCCCCAGCCCCTCGCTGCCGGCCCCTCCGCTCAGCGCGGCGCCGGGGACCTGAGAGTTGCGGGGCGGCAGAGGGCTGTGGGGCGGCCCGGCCCGCCGTGTAGCGGAGGCGGCCCGAGGGATTGTGCCTACTCCTAGGCTGAGGACTGGAGCGGGTCCGGGAGCATCCTGCCCACGGGAGGGGGAGGCCGGCCCTGGAGCGACCCTGCGCGGCAGGGAGGGCTGCGGGAGCTGGCAAGCGCAGTCCCTGCGGGTGCCGTTGGTCTGACACAGCGAGTTTGTTACACTGGACAGGCTAAATGGGCTAGTGCATCCTCTCTGTGTCAGGCTTTCACCTGCATCCCAGGCTGCAGTGCAGAGTATTTGGTGTCTGCAGTGTGTGCAATAATCAGCTCCACGAATCTGAACTTTCATATTTTTCCATAATCAGAGAACACGTTTAAAAAGCAGCCGTAACATGTTGGTCACTAGTACAAATTCAGCATGATCTGGTGGTTGTTTCATGTGTGCATGTCTTTAGAAGGCTAAGTCTTTATCATGCTGCTCCCATCCAGCGTAATCACTTATTATATTATCCTGACAGGTCTGCAAATGCCACCTATGAAGTCATCAATGTCACCCTCCACACCACGCTGGCTGCTACTACCAAACTGGTGGTACCTACACCTGCTAAACCTATCCTTCCAGTTCAGACTGGGGTCCAAGCACAGCAAGAGGAGCAATCTAGTGGCATGACAATTTTTTTTAGTCTTCTTGTATTAGGTGAATGATGAAAGTTTTTTAATCTCTGTTAATCATACTCTGTATCTGAGGACATAGGCCAGCTTTCAAAATCATAGCATTTTATTTCTCCTCTGGTTTTCTCTCTGTGAAGTCAAATATTGTACAGGCACAGGGATTTAGAAAGCTGAGTATATAACTGCCTGATCCTCCCAAGCTGAGGACCCTTACAAACCTTTGCACCGTGGTCTCAAAGTGCAAACATGATGTTTAATTGTCTTTGCCTTCTTTGTTGAACACATGGCATGTGTTCATGTATGAAAAAGACACTGTCAGAATAGTCCACGGTGGTTGCAGCTGTCTTTGAGGACAGTGTGCTAGACGTCAATTTAACTATTTCTAGCACTTCTGGACAGCCATCAGATACTTCGTTATATAAGCCAATAGAAGGCAGTTAGATTTACATGCACAAGTACTAAAGTTCAGTATCTATTTTCCTGGCTGTCCTTACTTTCTAACATTCCTACAAGAGTGCGATAATAACATACAGATTGCCACATATAAGTGTTTTGAATGGCAGATGAACGCTCAACTTTTCTATAAGTCTGGGCTGTTACCTTTCTTTAATAGAGTGTAGTTATCTCTTATTGCTTAGACCAATGCTGTAGTCAAAACTGTAACAATAACATAACTTTCATGGAGGGTTAAGGGTTTTTCTGTTCTCCTTTGTGTGTTTGTGTGCTTGGCTCCTCCAAAGCAAGCTACACTGAGAGACTTCTCTATGAAAGACGGGACACCTAGTCTTCTAAGTAGTTATTCTTTCCAGTATCAAATGGAGAAAATAATAGGTACAGAGCTGACAGCAATGCAGAAACTTCAGCAAATCATTTGGGTGTAAAAAAAAAATAAAATTTTGTCTCCTATAAATAACTATTATTAAGTGCAGCAAAAGTAGAAGGCTTCTGCTTATTTCTGAAGTATCTATCTGTCTTCAAAAAGGGTTAATGTTTTCCCAGAGTTCAATGGAATATTAGAATTTGAACAGAAACAAAAGAAAGACCAAAGTAAAATGCAGTAGATTGGAAGACTTCTAAGATTAAAATACAATTTCTGAATATGTGTGTCTCGTGGATTTTAAAAGTGCCATTCATGGTAAAATTGTATTCTCTAGAACAGAGCTATGATTTTTTTTTTGGCTGTGTTCCAGCCTATTTATGCTAGTCTGGTAACTTAATGTATCTTAAAAGCATCACCCTCAGGTCAGGGGAGTTCCCTGAACAAAGTAAAGCCAGTATAAAAGCTTATTCTTCATAGTTATTACCATTCATAATCTCTGGTTTAAGAGTGTAGGAAGAGAGAAAATGCATGTGTATACCATACTCTTAAATCTGAATGTCATGAGCTGTAGAATGGCCTTTAACATTTTCTAAACTGGAATAGACCTAGAAGCAGATCTGTTCTGAACTGTGTTGTGTCAAAGCCAAGCCCCAAACTTAAAATGCCTGAAGTAGCATGAGTAGGTCTCTGACCTCAGATTTCTATGGCTTGTTTGTCTGTTCAAGCACCACTTCGCTTTCAAAGTCATGCCTCTATTCTGCCATGTTCATGTGATCCATGAATTCCCTTCTGTTATGTTATATGCTTTTACTGTGCTCTTCCTTAAGGGAACACTCAAATGTTCTTTTAGCCTGTCCAGAACACTTGCCTGATTGTTACACTCCTGATATGTGCAAGTGCCTGGAGCAGATGGTATGCTGCCAGATACAAACTGAGCAGTGTCACTCAAGAAATGGGTGACCAACAGCTAAAGAATATACCAGGCTGCCATAATATTTATAGTGGTGGGAGTTACTTCTTAGACTATGGTTGCTTTTTCTTTTATTGCCAAAGCAAAGTAGTCAAAAGCTGGTAGAAGGGAGCTGGTGGTTAGATCTGCTAAATAGAAAGCATGTTTGTGCTTGCATGGGAGTTTGCTGGAAATCTGTATTGTCCAGATGTCTTTATGGATCTATCCCAAAGATAGATCCATAGCTTTTAACACAGATGTCTTTACTGGATGCATATTTTTCATGTTTAACAGGCAGGAAATTGATACAAAACTCAATAAGACTGATCGATAGGTGAATAAAAACTTTGCTTGGGATACATGGTGAAGCTATTGCTCTCGTAGTCTGGCAGTTGGCAGCCAAATGTGTGAGTTGCTTGTTAGTCAGCTTCTGAAGTGCTGCAGTTTCTATTACAGCATTTTAAAGTAAACACCACTTTGAGTCTGCATTAAAGTACAGTGTATTTCTACTAAATCATTAGGAGTAGTTTTGCTGCATGTATTTTAGAAATAGTACTTAAAAGCCTATTTTATTCTCTTCTAACGCTTCTAAATCTACAATTTATATTTTTTCCTTCACAGCTATCTGCATCATATTGGTGCATTTACTGATAAAATACCGTCTTCATTTTTTACCAGAAAGTGTGGCTGTTGTTTCTTTGGGTGAGTAACCGTGACATTTTTATATTTAATTTATATTAATTCAGAATCTCTCAGTAGTCTGTACTTGAAATAATGCTCTGTTGTGTGTTAACCATCACCAGAAATGCAGAAAATTGGATGCAGTGAAGAAAACAACCAATTCATAGAATTAAATTAATGGAAGAAATCAAGAAATGAGCATATGTGTAGAGATTGGCCCAGTAAAATGATAGGGATGTCACTACTAAGTACTTTATCAGCTTCCTCTACTTTTTGCATCTGCACTGTAGGACAAGATACTGTATCACTCCCTGGCAGCGAGACTCTGGCCTGCCCTTTGAAGTGGTACATGTGTTTTTATTAGTTTCAGTAGAATTATGTCTGTATATGTGATTTTAATCTAGCTGGGGACTGTAATTGTATCCTGAAAACTTGCCCGGATGGCCAGATACTTAACTATCCCTGTAGTACCATGACAAGAGCTCTTCCTATGACTTGAGCTGTAAGAATGCCACACTTAATGAAGATCAAGTGCTTACTTAGTTTGAATTAAATTTGAAGTATTCCTAAACCGGTAGTTTCTTAACTGTATTTTCGCACAATTTCTCAATGGGAGGAAGTAAGCTTTCTGGTGCTTGTCAGTACCTTATGCTTTCTGGAAAACAAGGATCTTCTTGCATCTTTGGTGCTAGATTGAGAAAATCTTAGAGCTGTTACTTAACAGAAAGAAAAACACATTTTCCTGCAGGCGTGACTCCCTGAATTTTTAGATAACTCTGATGCAGACCGTATCACATTGCTAGCATAGTAGGAAGTGGTGAAGCTGAAAGAGATATTCACTTGCAAGGCCCTGTTTGATTTCTGATATTGCTGTGCAGCTGAAAAACAAATAGACCTGTAAGAAATCTGTCATAGTGCTGGTATGGATTTCCTGGGTATTGCATGCACACCTCATCTTTATAGGAGCAGCATCCATCAGACCTCAGTGTGTTTATGCTTCTGTCTACCACAGTATGACATAGAAAGATCAGAACTGCTGCACATCATCCTGACTTACTCTGTCATCCCCATAGAAACCATGCAGTGTTTGATTCACTACTGACACACTTCTCTTTCCTTCCCTTACATTATTGCAGTGGACAGGTGAGATGTGTCGTGTAGTATATCTTCCAGTGTCTTGAAAGGTTCCAAAATGACATTACTATCCTTTCAGTATCAGTCTTCTTTGTACACAGAAATCCATGTGAAAGGTGTTAATTTGGCTTCTAATGAGTTTAGTTACCAATGTTATTAAATAGCTAAATTTAAGCATAATTCCCAATTTAAAATGCAGCAGTATGTTGATTGCTCTTGCTGGCATAGTTTTGGATTTTCTTTACTGTCATTCCTTATATCCTGCCTCAAGCCAGCTACTGGGCAGTGCTGAGCTGTGTTAGGTAAGCTTGCGTCACCGCTTCTGCTGGGCTTTGCAGAGAGCAGCAGAGGCATAGACATTCTTCTCTTTCTGTTTCTTGTTCTTGGCATCTCAGCAGCCGGACAAGGCTCTTAGTGGTGCTGGTATGTTCAGTGCTCCTGTCAGTCCCAGCAAAAGCTTGTTCATGTGCTGAGCCTGTCACTGCTACTCAAGATGGGTAAGAAGGACCAGCATTGCATCTCTTGTATTTTCACATAGAGGGTATATAGGATACTTGCACAGTTTGGTTTTCGGTGTAAACCGCATATAGCTGTAGTCTGTCTCCCAAAGCAGACAGGATGATACCAGCAAATGCAATTCCACTAAGTCAAGAGGGTGTTATACGTAGTAGCAGCCCAGCTAACAGATCTCCTGTGTCACTTAAGCCTTATTTATTTAGTTTATTGACTCAGTCATATTTAAACTACTGTCAGTTCTGTTGACAGGACGCGGCATCTGTATAATCATTGGAATTGCCAGCTAATTGCTGGTCAGTGAACCTCTGTTACTGGTAATGATCTACACAGCTGCAAGAGCACAGCTTGAGTTTCAGGTATCCAGTTTTGCTCTCAGTGCCAGAAGTGAGGTTTGTGCTATTTTGACTTGTAAATGAAGCAAATGTTCTAAGGCAGTTATTGAGGGCTAATAAAAATGGCAGCAGAGAAGATAAGTATGATTTTCACGACTGTTTTTCCTCCCATCGTCTAAGCTGCTCAGAAGCTTCTGGTTTACAGTTTCTAGGGCATGTTACTCTGCTGGTGGACAGGATGGGAGTGCATTCTCTAAGGCTGGATTTTGATCTTTGTCCCTAAAAGTTACTGGAATTTTGGTAGTAAAAATGGTTGCCAGAAAAATTCTTCTCTTTGATTTGTTACTGACTTTTAACATGTTCTCAGGAAAAACAGAAGTTGGTTGTAATAAGAAAATTCAATAGCATTTTCAAAAGAATGAGGCTTAGATTAACCCTTACAGACTTAGCTTTCCAATTAGCCTCTTGACAAAACTGATCTATCTGATTTAATAGATGGAACCAGTTGAACAAAAACTATGTTCGTTAATCTAGTGTATAAGAAGAGTAGTTGGTAAGGATGTGTGGGACAGGTTTTAAAAAACAGTGTCAAAGTTTGATTCTGCTGCTATTAAACCCTCTTGGTGATGGATTATTTTGTGCAGCCCTCTTTCATGACTTTGCTTACCGTAATCTTATATTAGTAGTACTGTTGTGTGTAATATGCAGCTGGAAGTAACTTGTGCTATGGGAAGGTGTAAGTTGTATGATTCAGGCTCATCCTTTTCCCTTAACCTCTGTTGTTGCCTTACATTTATATTGTTTGTTTAACTTTTGATATCATAAAAGGACCTTGTCTGTCCATGATGCTGCTGTTAGGGTCAGCTTGTGATTAGCTCTTCCTCTGAAAAAGAGATTTAGACCAGCCTTTTACTTAAGCCTCTGGGGCTCATAGGATAGCGATGCCCAGCTTGTAGCCCACGGGCCATGGTTGGCCTACTCACAGGGGTCCAATTTCACAAAGTTGTGCTGGAGCCCTTCCATTTCAGCAGAAATGAGTTAAGAGATTCTCTTTTCTTTTAAATTCCCTCTAAACACAGTTTCACATGAGGGCTCTCAATACTCATTCATAAAATAGTGAAAGTTTGTTCAGGAAGTACACTTCCTGAAGTCTGTGCCTTCAGATGTATAGGCTCTGGTTGCTGTGGTTTGTTTTTTCCTTGCATAAATTTCTTGTTAAGTGATACAAGTACTGCCTGTACCAGTTGAAGACAATGTTGCTGCTCTGCAAAAATTAGAAATGTTCTAGTCCTTGGCTTCTGACACAGCTTCCATCCCAGAATGGAAAGCCTGACTGTTAGTACCGAGACCTGTGTTTATATGGCATGTGAGTGGCTGTATCTGTATTCTGTCCTTCAAAGAACAGCAGACCTTTGATGTTCCTTCATTAATGTTTTGCTCTTCCTTTCCATGTAAACCATTTCATGGAACAATTATTTCTATCCTCTGGGACCAATGCCTTCACATATTTTTGTATGAAAGAAGGCTTAAGCCTCATGGCTTTGTGTGTATGACACATCCATCAGCAGTAATCCATGTGATGCTATTTGTAAGACTCTTTTGATAACTACAGCATGAGAGAATAAAAACACATGAGTTACAGAAAAGCATGCTTTAAGCTTCTTAGCCACTTTTTTCCTTTCATTCAGTGTACGTTACTTCTAAATCCCATTTGAAGTCTCCGTTCTGTAAATAATAAAATACAACTATGCAGAAACACAGATCTGGAATCTGAGTGAAGACAAATTCCTCATAACTCCTTGAAAGCAATTAATGACAGTTCATGAATTATCTTCATGACTTACAGAAGAGATCTTGTTAGTTTGGAGTTTTGTGTCTTATCTATTTGAAGATGTATAGGAGGAAAGAGCACGATAACCTTTAAGCATTGAGTTTTGCAGCACCCTTGATAAAATTCGTTTATATTCAAATCGGTATTTCTACATGACTTAAAAGATGTGTTATTAATTTGGGAAGTAGTTCTGACAGCGTCTCCAACCTGATTGGAATTTGTTGCCTACTTCATTGCCAGTAAGTGCTATGATTTCATTGGGACAAAATTCACTTCTGTGGAGAAGATTGATTTCACTTAAGCTGTGTTAACACTGCAAATAGCATTGAAGTGACATGAAAGTTTTGTTTTGTCACAGGGATATCTAACTCATAACTTCCTGATGCTTTAGCAAGAAAAGTGGGATTTTATTTGAATGCAGCTTAGATGAGAAGCGTTTTTGAGTAGTTAAACCTGTTACCTTTATGAACCATTTATGCGTGTTCAGTATTTGGATATCCCAAGTGACAATCTTTTGTGTAGGGAAGCTGTGTAATTATGTGATGTATTGGAAACTGTCATATGTGAGACCCCAAACCACTTTGTGCTTTTGTGATTTAGGAATGAAAGACTTTTTGCTTTATGTTTTGCCTTGTTTTCACTTTTAAATCTTTGTTGATGAAGAGTCAATAAATAGGTAACGGAAACAGTGATGTGTTTTGTGAATATTTCAGAATGTTATCTCGTTCTCTCCTAGGTATCCTTATGGGTGCTTTTATAAAAATCATAGAGGCTCAAAAGCTGGCCAACTGGAAGGTATTTTCGAAGCAATTAATTTTTAATTGTAGAGCAATTCTTAAATGTTTAAAATAAGACTGACTGTAATTTTTGTTTCTTTAGATGTAATTCCAAAAAACTTAGTACTTAGGCCAAAGTTTGGGGTTCTTTTAATGATAATACAACCAATTTGAGGTCCCGATCCTGCTGGACATTTTCTACATTATTTTTTTTCCCCTGAGTAATCCTTTTTATGGTATCAAATCTGTTCCTGTTAGATATGTGGTAGAAAGTGCTGCTGGGCATTTTTGGGATCAGTTACAGTAAAAAATATTCAGTTATTTGTCTTGCATACTTTTTGAGTGTATTTAGTCCTCTTCCTCCTTTTGGAGTTAATTTTGTAGGCTTTCATAGAAAAAGATGTGTTCTGATAGGCTGTAAAGTCACAGGTTTTACCTGAAGATGTTAACATGGACTTCACAGAGGTAAAAAGCAGCACTTCTCCAGAATAGCTGTGCTAAAAATCGTGTTACTCTATTATTTCATTTACTTATGCTTAAAACTGTAACAAATTGTGGTGCTAAGAACAGACAGTTCACAAAGCAATCCATTCAGTATGGCATGTTCCTTGGGTACTCCATTGGTTCTTGTGGAAAAGCTGCTGAAACCAGTGTGCCTGAAGCAGCAGCATTTTTCACGCTGGCTGAGACAATGGAAACATGATTTAAGCTTTATTTACAGCAGAAAATACAGGCAAAGCTTCTGTGCAGAAGCTTGTCTTTGTCCTGCTGCCTGGTGCTTTTCGGACTTACATATTAGGAAGAAAATGTTAGCAGTGATGGCCACCAAACGTAGGACCATGTGACCAAAGAGATTGTGGGTATCTCCATCCACAAAGATATTAAAAACTTGGCTGGATAAAGCCTTGAGCAGCTGAAGTTGTTCTGAGTTGGCCCTGCTTTAAGCAGGGGCTTGGATCAGACACCTCCAGAGGTCGCCTCTAATCTGAATTAGTGTGTGATGCTATGAGGTCTTATCTGTGCATGTGTGGAGTTACAGAGGCTTCCCTAGGGAGGTAGAATCCTGGCAGAAGTGTCTCCAAGAGGTGAAGGCTACAGCAAAGCAAGGATTTTGCCTCCTACACTTTATCCACATCATCAAAGCAATGAACTCTTCACTATTCCTGCTTTAATTTAAAATCTTGCAGTACTTATATTGTGATTTTTGTTTCATAGGATCAAACAGTTTATTAGGATTAAATCAGTGAGCTGATTGAAATCACGGTGATTTGAATCACCAGTTTTAAGCAGGATTTATATTAGCAAGCTGAAAATCTTGCTCTGAGTAGTGAATTTTAATCCTAGCTTGCAGCTTAATATTTCTTGGCAGTTATTTCCCTAAAGGAAGATATTATTTTCTTCCCCCTTAGTTGAAATACATTAAAATGCACAGATTTTCAATCGGATGTAGCTTTTTAATTACATATTATACTTCTTTTTTTGTCAACTAGCTACACTAATTCTGTGTGCATTCATTTAAGCAATTACGTAGTTCAAGAGTCATGCTGTGATATTTCATTTTTACATATTTGCTTATTAGAAACAGTGGGTGGTGCACTACTTAGTGTTTTTTCATTCCTAATTTGTGTCAACTGGATTTGACTTAAAATTGAAAGTCAGTTAAACAGCCACAAAATCAGCATTTTAAAGTAGCTTCTTATTGGTTAAATAATCTGAAGAAGATTAAATATGTAGGAAAAAAAAACCCCAAAGTTTAAAGTATGCTCTGATTCTCAAATCACTGTTTATAGAATCACTGATTCTATAAACACAGGAAATATCGATCATAGCTAGTGAATTATGTAGTTTATTTCTGGTAAGCATTGGTCACATCTTGGGAGGCACTGGGGATTCTGTGTCCGGTTGGTCACGTTATCAGCTAAGATAAAGGGTCACAGATATCACATTTTTATTTGCTTATTTAAGTTACTTTCACTGTATTAAAGCTTAGGTTTTAACATAGGCTGTCATAATTTCAGATGTGAAATGTTCAAATCAATAATTATTATGTGCTTTATAAAATGGTTTTAAATGGTTTTAAATTTAGAGAATTTTTGTTTCTCTGATATGGAAAAAAAAACCCAGAATATATAACTGCAGGCTGTATCTGTGTACATAGCAAATCTTGAATCGTATGCCTGCCCTAAGAACTTTGTAATGTTATTCCTTGCAATCATGCCTTCCTAAGTCTTCAGTGGCCCTTGCACTTGCTGGTGATTCTTGCTGGCTAGCATGGCTGATAATTACAGTCCTGATGTTTTGCTTTCCTGGTCTCTGCTTCACTGCAGCACAAATGCAGTCCTTCCTTTTCATTATTCCTCACCTCCCTGTCCAGCTCTGCTTTCAGGGGCTTTTAAACAGTGTAGTCAATCAAGTATGTGGGGTTTTTGTTCTAGTGCAGTTACTGTATTGACGGAAACTAGGTAGTGTTAGCCATCGATGCACGGAATTGTGCGTGCAGAATAATGGACTAGAGCATTTCCGTATAAAGGATGAGTTTTATTTTCTAAGTCCCCCAAATCCTTTAAGATGATTATCGCTGGTACAGACAGGAATAAGACTTTAAAAAAATGAGTACTTCTTTTTTGAAAGCTCGTGTTTTAAGAGAACAGTCAATCACATGTGTAACCTGGATTTAAACAAATTAATCGCTGCTTTTAAAGGTGACAAGTTCTGCTGTATTCAGAACTGTGGGGACCAGGAGGGAGCCTGGTGGATAAAGAGAGAGAGGCACATTCAGCCATCATTAGTTTGCCTTCTGTGCTTAGTGTCTGCCAGCAGAAAAAAACAGGATGCCAGTTCAGGGGTACAACTTGATAAAGCAGTGTTAGCCAAGTGATGAGATAGGCGACAAAGAGTCAGGTCACCAAAAAAATAACATCTTACTTCACGGTAGGTTTCATTTATATCACTCTGATGGTAAAAAGGAACCATTAGAATGGTACCATTAAATTACAGACATAAAATACATTTGGAAAGAAGTATCAAGCCTCAGTCCTTAACAGTGATATGTATCTTGAGCCTGTTCACTTGCAAGCGTACTAAGATGATAATCTGATTTCTTCTTGTCAAGTGATGAGTTTTCTAGTGAAACTGTACTTCACCACAGTTAACCTACATTATATTCAAACCAGTGGCCAAGAGGTCACCGTTCCTTGATAGTCCTTATTTTGAGACCATGAGTTAAAATGGGAATACTTTTTCTGGAAACAGAAAGACTTTTCCTTTGCCATAAGTAACCTGTGTTCTGTGCAGCTTATTTGGAGACAGTAACTTAAAACAAGTAATGCCTAGTTTTATTTCACTGGATTAAAAAAAAAAACACAATAGAAGTAGCAGCCCTGGAATATTTTACTATTCTTCAGCCTGTTATTTTGTGATAAGAAGGGAGAAAGATTAATGCCATTTTCATTTTCAAATGTTTTTGGTTTTTTTTTAAATAATTTCCCTTTTGGAAGATTTGATGTTATTTCAATATGATATGATAATTATGATATCCTTGAAATTATACTTCATTTTTGTTTTGCAGGAGGAAGAAATGTTTCGTCCAAATATGTTTTTTCTGCTTTTGCTTCCACCTATTATATTTGAATCTGGATATTCATTGCACAAGGTTAGCCCCTGCCAGACACTCATTTTACATGTGTGAGGTTTTGTTTGGAACACATTCTGCTTTTAGTTATCTTCATGAAGTTTAGAATAATTACATTAAATTCCATCATATTAATCATCAAGGAATTGAAAATGCAAAATTCAAGCCTCTTCAACCCAGAATGCAGGGAATGTAGCTTGTCACTGTTAACTGCATGTTGGCAAGGCTTTAGGGACTGCGCGGGCATTGTTCTCCTTGGTTGGAGAGGTTTCTTACCTCATCAGAGCTGTACAAGGGCTTATGTGAAGGAGGCAAAATGGGAAGGAGTAGGATCAGAAGTGGGAAAGGTGGGGTCACTCCATAGCTAAAGAAGAGGAAAATGTTTACAAGGGTTTTCACCCCTTGCCTGGGAGCCTGTGTTTCTGTGGACATTTCTCACAGCGCCAGCCCTGGCTGAAGTGGTTTTGGTGCTCCCTGTGTGCGGCCTTTCTACTTGAGCTGCCCCGCAGGAGAGGGAGCGAGCAGTTGGGTGATAGTGATATCATGAATTGGTATCAGCACTGAAGATTTTTTTCATACAAAATCACAACCTAAGAAATGGACTAGCAACTGTGAAGTTTACAAGCCTTTTTTCACATGCCCTGTCTACAATAGATGGCTTCATTTACAGTTCTGTCCGGTGGGGAATGTGTCGAAGTGAATACCCAGCTGTTCATCCAAGGATTGGCTTCTTGTTAGGGTACCAGACTGACATCCTGTCCTGGGTATCAGAGGGATTTGCTGTCACCCTCAAGAGAGCAGGCTCTTTACGCAGATGATGTGGATGTATGTCCTGGGGTACCTGGAACCAAGCTAATGAAGCTTTATTATCAGAAACCCAGTTGTGAATCAGAATCTAATTTAGATGCAAACATAAACATGAGTTTTCCCTCAGATCATTTTCACTAATTTACTTACTTATTATTGTGTTCCAGGGTAACTTTTTTCAGAACATTGGTTCCATCACTCTGTTTTCTGTATTTGGCACTGCAATATCAGCTTTCATTGTAGGTGGAGGAATTTATTTCCTGGGCCAGGTAAGAGTAACTGCTTTGAAACACTTAAGTTTATCTGACTTGCTCTTTGAAAGTCCATTTTTCAAGAGCAGACAAACACAGCGAAAGTGAATTTCTGAGTCACGAAGTCCAGTTCTTTGGTATCACAGAGACAAAGTTATAGAACTGCTTCCATAGATATAGCATGCTCCATGTTAAAAGTAATTAAGACCAGAGTTGAGTTTTAATTTTTTTTTACTTAGTCTTCCTATCAGAAGGCTGGTCCAAAACCTGTATTCTGTAGAGCCATCTTCTAATTTCCAGTATTAAACTTCCTTGTTCTTCTGTCAATATTTTTTTTTGCTTCTCTGCCTTGTTGTTTCCGCATTGATTAGATATAAACATAGATAATTATATTTTCCCTCAGATTTTATTCTGGTAGGCCAAAAAATCCATAGTTTCCTCTTTGCCTCTCGGATTTCCATTCCTTTGAATTCCTTAGTTAGTCTACTCACTTGTATTTGTTCCAGTTTCATCTGGTCTTCGCTGATTTGGGGTGACTAGAATTTTAGCAGTAGATCACTATTGGAGGGCAGTGTTAGACCGGGTACTACTATAAATTTAGGATTTGATGAATAGTTTCATTTTTAAAAACAGCAGAAAAACACAGTTGATTGTGATTCTTTTATGTTTTACCTATTCTTTCAGGCTGATGTAATTTATAAACTCAACATGACAGACAGGTAAGCTCTTGGGGAAATGGTGTAGTATATGAAATGAAGCGTTCTTCAAGAAAACTGTATATGGGAAATGCACTGTAGTTGGCCAGCTCTTCTGGTTATTGTTTAGATTGCTTAGATTCAACATGGTATGTGAAACTAATAAATAGATTGAACACTTCTAAACCCTGTTTATTATACCCTTATTTCCAAATAGTATTCTATGCTCAGTGATTGTTCTAGACAGGAAGGGTACTGTGTTTTTTTAACCAACCTTAAAGTTAAAATATGTAAACTTTGATTAGTTGGTATTATTCATATATATAATAAGGACATAAGTTCCTTGTCCAAATCTCCTCTTAAAAGACGGAATGAGTTTTTCAGTGTCAATAATGTCGATTTTTCAAGAACTTGACACAGGATCTAGTCAGGCTTTTTAGGAGTACACCATCCTACCATTAAATAAAGTTCGTTCATGGTTTATTTGGGATTTTTGTTTGTTTATTGTATAGCCAATACAGGAGTTTTCTGTTAAAATCCTTAAATAAGTTGGGTGGCAAGCAAGAAACATACAAAGTAGAACATACATGAACGGCAAAAATCTTCCTTACTTGGTGCCAGTGTTTGACTTTACACAGCTGAGCAGTCCCATTGCCTCTGTATTGTCTATCTTTGGATTCCAAAGTAATGAAGTTTTAGCAGTTCCCTTTAAATGTTCCTCTCTAAGTACTCCTGAACAGGTAACACTATGCGTGAATGGTTTGGGCTGTTTCTGTAAAGTTGGTTTCCTGTTCCTCTGTTTTTTTTCTTATTTAGTTGGAGTAAGATATTGACACTGTTACTGAGAGCTGGGAGGCAGGTATTTCTCCAACATCACTTCCAGCTGGACGACAGCTTTTCTCTTTGGTATATCAGTAAATGAAAGACAAAACTTCCCTTCTATCACTTCAAGCTCTTATGAATGAGCAGAGAGCGTAGCTTTTCACTGTTTAGAAACTATAATACGTAATGTCTTTGTTACTAGTTCATATAAGTTTACTAGGTACATATTTTTCTTTCATCTAGTTTTCTTTTTTGTTTTGTGTTCTCCCAGTTTTGCATTCGGCTCTTTGATATCTGCAGTTGACCCTGTGGCTACTATTGCCATTTTCAATGCCCTCAACGTGGATCCTGTACTTAATATGTTGGTTTTTGGAGAAAGTATTCTCAATGACGCAGTCTCTATTGTCTTGACCAAGTAAGTGCATTTGAACCATACATGTTTATGGAAACAGCAACCACATTATTTTCTGTTAATTAGTTACTCAGATATACAGTAATTCTTCCATCTCCATTTGGAGCAAATCATGTATTTCTGGTGTAAAGCTGAATGTTGTATGATCCTTCTTTGTTAAAAGCAATCCATAACATAAACTGTATGGGAAGAAGACAATAAATGGATGTCTTATTACCAGTGCCTCATCTCATTGATCCCAGATGATTGATTGTTTTCTAAGCCCATACGTTTACCAGCTCTCTTTCCACGTGAGGGTCCTGACAACAGAAAACCAACATGTGGCCTTTCAGGCTTCCACAAAAATATTTACCTTGCCAAATACACAGCTGTGTCTCCTGTATCTTTGGCTTATACCGAGAGTCGCACTTCAATTCGGGGGGGATACATCAACATCCATGCAATAGTTTTATATTTATGTTGGGGCTATCAGTCACAGGAAAGAAGAACATCCAATATCCTTATCCTTTGCCCATGATGATTCTTTAGGGCTGAAATAGTTTAAAAAAATATAGATATATCTTCATGTTATTTATGAAGTCAATCAATGTGACTATGAACATATAGGAGTAGATATACTAAGAAGGTAGCGAAGTTAGAGTCAGTTTTCAATTAACTAATTGCTTTTAATGCAGTCGTGATTCTTTTATACAAGACCATGAAGGCTGACGGCAGTCAACAGGAACACTAGTTAAAATCCATGTCTTCTTTGCATGGAACTATGAAGTACATTCCTGAAATTCAAAGAGATTTCTCCCCTTTCCTCCCAAGAGCTTCTGTTTTTCTTCAGTGACCTTCTTGTCTCTCATCCACACCTAAATATTTGATGAGAGGTCTTCCTGTTCATTTGTTCTCCTCTGAGGATCACATGATCTGTCTCTTTTTTTTTCATGCCTTGAGTTTTTACCACTGCAAAATGTGTTCTGTTTTCCTTTTCAAAGTTTGAAAGTTGTTTTGTAATGCTGGGCATTATCATAGCCTATTTACGCCATTCTGGGGGTTCTTCAGAAGAGCAATGCTGGATTTCCAGATTTGTAGCAGAATTAGGTTTCCCTTTGGGGATTACACTAGGACTTGATTTAACATCTTTTGACATTCCTCTTGTTATATATATCAGTGAAAGCCTTTTAAGAGTGGCAGCAACAAAGAAATGGAAGTCTCTTTTGTTGTTGTTCTCGAAAGACGTTTGGTATTTTTGGATCCAGGCTTAGAATTTATAACTGTTTCTTTTTTTTTTTTTTTTTTTAATTCTATCTAGCACAGCAGAAGGTTTGACAAGAGAAAATATGTCAGATGTAAGTGGATGGCAAACCTTTCTACAGGCACTGGGATACTTTCTTAAGATGTTCTTCGGCTCTGCAGCACTTGGCACACTTACTGGTCTTATTTCTGCATTAATATCCTTTTTTAATTGTGGTGAACACATGTATAAATTGGTGAACTTCAACATTCTAATAGTATTTTTCTTTCCCATCCAGCATTTCTTAGGGGATATTTCTTATTAGATATTATTTTGTTGGCTGAGGATTTTTCATGCTCATTCTGTTTTCATGTTAGTGTGCATGGGTGTGTATTAAAAAGTTGCGTCAGATTTTTATGAACATAATTAAGGTCTGAAATGCCATATAGTGGCTTATATTATGTGCATTGGAGTGTTATAAAATATGGTAATAGTTTTGTAATTTCAAAATATATTAATTTCATTTCAATACTGATCCATTTTTACAAGCATATGGCTCTTTTTTTTACATACATAAAAGCTATTAATTAAAAAGAAAAAGAAGGCTGCTTTTCCCGAGGGCTTTTGAGTCAGACCAGCTCGTTTGTCCTTATGTATCGTGTGCAGGCAGCTGAATACAGATACTGTTCTATTTGGATTTACAGTGAGGTATATTTTGCCTCTTCCACTTCCATGAATTGGTTGCTAAACAACCCAGAAGCTTCTCTGCTGAGATAAGGAAGGATGTTTGTTGTAAGTCAGACACCTTTGTTACTTTTTGGAGCTTGTTTAATGTTAACACTGACTTCACTGTAGGCAATCTTTTGTACTAGTCTTGTCCAACAGTTCTTCATGTCACCTGGGACATACTGTTAAGCACTTTGTAAATAACAAGAACAGAGTGTTTGGTTAAATATAGACATATTTCATTTCTTGGTTCATTAGCCTGATTCCATGAACTTTTAAATTATTCCATACATTACAACAAGAGGGAGACAGATGTTCAACACTTCTTTCACTGGTATCTAAATGATATTAAGATAAAGAGAAAAGCACCTTTTCCCCCTGTCAATGTTATTTGTGCCTCAAAGTATTTGATTTACCCTAAGTATGCAAAATTTCAAGGCAGCAAAGGGCATTTCTTATTAGTTGCCAGCAGATAAATATAGTTGAAGGTTGCTGCTGGTTCATGAGCCAGGAGGAATCTGAACTTCCACGTCACAGGCATCTAATCCTCTGAATCTTAACAAAGATGGTAGGTGGAGTGTTTTAAGCATTAAGGCAAGGATGTGATTGAAGGAATATTTCTCACTGTGAATATTACTGCAAATCTGTCATATCCATCTGAAAGTAACTAGAACTCTAGTGACGGAACAGAGATAGCTTGCATGCTTAGTGTGGCAAATAATGATGTCTGAGGCAGAACCTACTTGTACTGGGCAGCTGTGCTGCAGAACTGTGCATGAGATGCAAAGCAGAACTTGCGGCCCTTGACAAATGTCCATGTTCATGACTACAAATGTAAAGTAAATTTTAAATATCTTGAGTATCAAAAGGACATTATTTTTGTTAAAACATAAATGAGAGCTACTTTACTTTTAATTTACTGTTTCATAGCTCTCCCCTATTTTTAGAAAAGCCTTTACTATTTAATGATTCTCTGTGGATTTTCTGCAGAAATTTTCTGCAGTTTTGGAGCAGAATTTCCAAAGACTGAACATGTAGGGAAATGGCCCTTCTAGATCCAAACAATTTGGCATGTTGTTATCAGTATTGTATAGGTATATCAGTAGCAGATCTTTTCTATCTCTAGGTCTATCCATTCTGATAGACTTCTATCAGCAGTGGCTTCTATAAGAAGCTTTTATGAGAAGCTACTCATAAGAAATTACTAATCTTTCCATACTTGAGTCAAAGGCTAATGTGTAGACTTTATTAGCTATTCAGTAGATAAGTGCATTAAGCATAATCATTGTTTTGTAATGGAATGACACAGATTTAAATTTTTCTTTGAATATGTTTTTATTTACTTTTTCCATAACGTTTTCTTGTATACGTGCTAAAGCACATCGATTTAAGGAAGACACCCTCCCTAGAGTTTGGGATGATGATTATCTTTGCTTACCTTCCTTATGGACTTGCAGAGGGTATCTCGCTCTCAGGTGAGTAGCAAAATGAGTATGTGCAAGTTTCTTTGATAAATTTAGGGAGTAGGTATTTTTTGTGTCTAAGAGGGCCCCTGGGTTTTTTACAGGTTTTCTTGTTTAGCCTGTGGTCTTACTTTTAACTTTGACTTACTTTAAAGATACACTTATTCTCTACTTCATGTTCTAAAAGTATAGAAAAGGTAATTTCAGTTTTCATAAGCATTTGGTAGCTAACATAAATACTGGTATTCTCCCCAGTTAATTAGACTGGGGAGAATTAACAGAATTAACAATTCAGCTGCACACTGTAGATCTCAGCCACATCAGCTAACTTAGATAACATCCAGCCTGCTACCCTGAACCCATTTTTTCTGCCTGTCCTTCAGTGCCTTTGCGAAAATCAGCTGAGAAGCTGGTAGAAGTTTTGCTGAAGGCCATGAGAAGAGGCTTACAGGTGAACTTCCTCCATCATTCTGTGGAACCAAGTACAAAGACAGGGTCCACTTCTGCTGGATGCCCAATGTCTCTGGCCTTTGGTGATTTCTTATCAGCATAGTTAGGTGGTCTATGAACTGGTCTTTTAAGGCAGTCGGCTTCCTGTCTCATATCTCAAAGAAAAGTGGGAAGGGATGCAAAACTTTGTATAATTCAAATAGCTAGGGAATCTGCTTGGGTTTTTTTCTTCCTTTTTTTTAAGTTTTAAGTGCATTAAAAGATGTATTTGCTCTACAACTTTATGTTTGTATGTTTATGTTATGTTTGTGAGGAATAGTAGCAGGACTAGATTTCTTGTAAATGAGCTGCAGGTATGAAATAAGACTTTCTGAAAATGTATGTATAAGCTAATGTGAATATTTTGGGATGGATCTGTAGCAGTGTATATAAGAATACCTTCACTGATGTCAGTGGAGTTGTACTTTTTTTTATGTGGCCTATAATCATGGTAGTTACACAATCAAGACGTATAATCCTAATGCAAACATTCCATTCTGCCCACTTGCATCCAGAAGTACTCTCTATGTGTGTACAGGCCAACACGTATGTAAGGGAATAAAACCCGAGGAAGCAATTTGGTATGTTACAATATTTGTATTGCTGTAAAGACAAGTTTTGCCTTGTGAGAAGATTACTCTGGAGGGTCTCAGCATGTGGCCTGTTCTAGTTCTAATTTATATTGCTTATTAATATGAAATTATAATAAAATATTACAGAATTATAGTGCCATTGCATGATGTAACCAACACATCCGTATGTTGGTATACAATGAAAAAGAATTTACAATAAGATTCCTAGTTAATTACTCTCAGGATGGTAGAGGTTCTTTGTCATTGTTTTTGTAAAGACAACCTCTCTAATTTGCTCAAGTGCCTTCAAGAATGACTTCTCGAGAAATACAAACTTTGACTGACCTTAGCCAGGTCACATCTGTGTTTTAAACAAAGGATTCTTTTGACTGTAGCTCTGCTACTCTAATCCTTCCAGTTATGTTCATCTGGGCCACTCCTGGGCTCATAGCTCCAGCCAAATACGTCTAGTCTTTTAAACTTTCCTTGTTTTGGGCAAAGCAGGTGCACTCCCACATGTCATCCTGTCCTCTCAAGATCTGCATTGCAATTGATTCCTTCTGGGTTATGTTGTCAGTTTTGGTCAGTTACTTACTCACAAGGAAATAACTTACAAGGAAATAACTCACTTGTTCTTCAAGTGGACTGCTAAATTCTTCCCCAATCCTAACCATCGTCTCAAATGACATCCTTTGCAGGTGTAAGTCTGTGCAGCAGCCGTGGAAATGCTTAAAACTTCCTTTAAGATACCCAGCTCCCTGTGAACACTGAACAACTGACAGTGTCTGTGATGTGTCTTGAGCAGTTAGCAAAGTAGGTTGAAATTCAGATTCTTCCCATAAATAACGAAGAGCTGGGAAGCAAGGTAGAAATATAGTGAAATCTGAGGTAGCTGTTCTGGCCTGTGATATCAGTTGCTGTACCTCTGTCCAAGCCGTGCATGTCATTAGGGCACCTGAACTCTGTAATGGAAAAGTTGGTGGCTTTTCCCATAGTTGATAGCTGAGATTAATCTCTGTAGGAACTTATAGCAGATGGTTTAGTGACCCTTTCTGCTGGAGGCAAGGGACATTCTGCACAGCAGCATTCCTTGCAGGCCCTACGTATCAGGCTGTACCTTCCTTACAGTTGGACTCCATGATCTTAAAGGTCTTTTCCAACCTAAATGATTCTATGATTCCTACAACAGTAATTGTTGCCCTGAATTCTCAAGTCTCAATAGCTTTTCTGATTCTCAGGTTGATAAAAAGTTGGGGGTACACCTGTGTGTGTTATTTGTTCTTAATTTTTTATGGTATTAGATGTAGTGCACCATACTGGAGTGGATTCTCACCCATGCCCCGTTGGTCTCATTCTACTTCTGGTGGCGTGGTTGAGCCTGGCTGATCAGCAGATAGGAAAGAATGACACGCGTTCTGGGAGAACAGAATCATACAGTTCCCTAGCCCTGCTATTCTCAGATTGTTTTTATTCTTCTTTTGATCTCATCTCACTACCTGTTAGGAGAGTGAAAAGCAAGAATTGGCTTTTTATTTCCCTCACTTTTATGGGAAAATGTGACATAACAGGGATTTCTTCTAGCTTGCAAGTGACCTATACTGGACCTCTTAGTATTTAACATGACCGGTGGCATGAAACCAGTATGAATAACAATGGTAATAGAAATCCCACTTATTGCTTCATAAGCTTTTGTGTGTAAGGGCTATAAACACAAATATTTGCAGAGTGCAAGCTATTCTATTGACTGCCACATTTTTCTCTACAGGTATCATGGCAATCCTCTTCTCTGGTATTGTGATGTCTCACTATACACACCATAACTTGTCCCCAGTTACACAGATTTTAATGCAGCAGACACTGAGAACTGTTGCTTTCATGTGTGGTAGGTGCCACTTACTATTAATATCTAATATTAATAGTGTAAAATTTTATTTGCCTGAACTACTGATTCTGATGGGAGCAGCAGAAGTGTGGATTTTCTTCTAGCCATTTGTATGTCAGCGGTACATGTCTTTAAGAGAAGAGTTCCTAATAGTGGAGGCTGGAAGGCAGTCAGAAGTCACCTTTCCTGCCATACTGGATAAAACATACAGTAAATCTCTCTCTCCCATCCTGCAGGCTCCTAAGATTTGCCACAAGATTGATAACTGAATACAGATCTCCGACTCCTACATTCCTCTGGTCTATTTTTAGTTTTAGGAGATGGATTTTTAGTGGTACTTTTAAAAATGCTTTTGGATATAAAAAGCTACTTGCAAAAACAATAGCTTCAGAAATCGAAAAGTTTTTGGAAGTAGTGATACAAGCAGCTCAGAGTCCCATAGCCTTTCCGTTTCCTTTTACAAGCCAAGCTTTTGAAGAAATGACATGCTTCTGCTTTTTAGGTGATGGCATAAATATGTTCTGTAGAATTTGCAGGAAGATGCATGTGGAACGTGGTCAGGGAGTAGCCTTGCTGCAAACTAAACTTAACCACTCATTACCTGAGCACCAGGGTTTGGCCTTAATCTATTACAAATGCTAAAAAAGCACATATTCATTCAACCCACTGTAAAGGAGTTATTTAAGATACTGTGCAATTTCGTACACGTTTGCAGCAGGTTTTGAACATGCAAATGTAAGTAGCCAGTACCCAAAGCGCAACCAAACAATTTCTTCTGCTGCAGTAACTCAGGTATTGCTACCGTCTGTCCAAAACCATCCTGTTTTTAACCGCCTTTATGGTAAGCAACCTACCTTGCTAGGACAGGAGTGAACTGCTGAAACATCTTGACCGTGCCATTCTCTGACGGTAATGTGTAGGTGCTGTGGAAATAAAATGGATTACTGTAGTCATTGTGCAGTGGTGGTACCATTTCACATTTGCAAACATCACTTCTAGAGGTTATTAGAATATACAAGGGTTGTTAGATCATACAGTGCAGCATTTTATTATGAAGAAAGTAATGAACTGCTGCCATTTATAAGAATTTAATGAATTGAATACTTTATAATAGCATTCGACTTGCAATATATGAGATTGTGCCTGACATGTCAGCTTTATAGAGAATCTGATTCAAAGCTACAGAAGTCATTAGTAGTCGCTCCTGTAGCTTGTGTTCTGCAGCTTGTCCTATATTCCTCAAGTGACAAATTGCTCAGTCTTTAGAACAAGGTTTTGCTAGCTTTGTTCTTACTCGGCAGTAATTTACAGCTGGAAAAAGCCTGCATGCTCAGACTAAGGTGCTGTCTGCTGACAGCGAGAGTGGAAGAATCTGGCCTTTTGCATAATGGCATTTGTGCCTATTTTGTGCATTCAGAAGTCAGGAAATATTATTTTATGTGCCGTATGTAGGAACTTATTATAAGAGTAGGAAAGGTTTTACAGAATTGTTTATTTAAGGTGTGCTTTCTCTTTTTTCAGAAACATGTGTTTTTGCATTTCTTGGCCTGTCTATTTTTAGTTTTCCTCACAAGTTTGAAATGTCCTTTGTCATCTGGTGCATAGTAGGTATTGACTTTCTTCCATACTTGTTTAGATGTGGGTTTGGTATTGGGGAGGGGGGAAACACCTTACAGTTAAAATATTTTATAGTTCTTATGTTTTAGAGGATTTTATGAAAATACTTTTATTTTTTTATGTATTGCACAAAGCTAACTCTCGCTAATAGCATGAAATTATTCTTCTTGTTCTCAGCACTCTTCTTTAAGGAATTCCAATTTGCTGTTACTTTGAAGCCCTTCTATATAAGATTATTAAAAATGAGGAAAAGAACCTTGCTCGTTTTGACCCTGCTAGATTTATTAAAATAAATCTCAAAAGATGTTGAGATTATTGTATGTGCCACTTTATTCTAGAAATTATTTTACCAGAAAACAATATTGAATTCTTGCATATCTTTAGCTTCATATGAAGGATCCGTGTGAATGGGCAGTTCGTAGAAACTACAGCGCAAACTAGTATCAAACTCTGCTCCATTTCGTCTCTCCAGCACTACAGCTTTTGAGTCTTTCTCTCTTATACATACTATCAATGTATACGAGCACATTTTAGTCCATGGTTCAAGGGAAAAATTGTTATCTACAATTTATGGTTAGTGATATCAGCACAGGGAGCTGCTCTCATTGTATTATACCCAACTTCCTTATCTAATATATATATATCTAAGGTGTGACACTTCCTTCTATGTAGCATTGCCCTTAAAGGCATAATGCAAATTGTGTAATTTTGGGGTGATTCATAAAGGAAAACAGCACAGCCCTTCAAGGATCCTGCTGACTAATTCTAGGATATTTACCTTATCAAGGTCTGTTTGTGGTAGAGCTTGAAAGCAATGCTATTGTGAAAAGCTTGGCTTTTCTGAGTTAAAGTTTTTGCTATACTTGTTAATTGTCTGCCACTAAATCAATAGTACTTTTTTTTCCCCCCTCTCAAAATGTTGCTTCAATGCGTATTATATTTTATAACCGTACCCAGGGAAGTGTTGAGGAACTGGATTACATGCTGGCTGTTTGGCTTCTGGCCCTTTACTCTGAGGAACTGGTCCATGGGGAGACAATAGAAATATCTTATTGCCTCTTAGCTGCTGCGCCAAGGGAATGATTAAAGGAGCTGAACTGACTGAACTGAGGACAACTTTTACCCAAAGTAATTCTTGGTCTCTCTGGAATGCCTCTTGGGTTTCATTTATTTATTATAAGTAAAGTAGTGTCTGGTCTCCGTCAGTGACAAGTCTGTTTTAGTTTCAGTTAAGCAGACAAAATGTTTAAAAAGCTAAATTCCACACTGACCTATGCTGAGGGATTTCTTTTAAGTTAGTTTAGCAGCACACCTACTCAAGAGACTTGCAAGTGAAAAGAGCATATTCACATTACTTGTTCTGTACAAACCAGATGCAACTGGGGCCTGTGTGAACGTAACACATCAAATGGTCTTTTATTTCTGTTTTTCAGGTACTTGTTCTGTTTGGTAGAGCAGTGAATATTTTCCCACTTTCCTACCTACTCAACTTTTTCCGTGATCATAAAATCACCCCCAAAATGATGTTTATCATGTGGTTTAGCGGTAAGTTAAAGCTCAAAGTACGGAGAACTGGAAAAAATGTTTTGTCTTTTTCATAGTGTGGGCTACTCTGGGAAGAACTGGTTTTCCATCTGTGGAACAAAACTCAACTGAACACTTGCACTCTTCTCAAACCCAAGTGGAATAGATTTGTTCTCTTTCCCTTTTGTGATAGAGGACTATGCAGTGGTGATCCCCGCTAAAGCTTTTCTGCAAACAGTCTACTTTTCTTTCTAGGGCTAGCAAGTTCATAGTTTGAAGAACAGTAGCTGAAGAGCTCAGATTCATTTTAGGGTGGTAACCAAATGATAGCTAAATGGATATAGCATAGGATTGTAAAAATCTTCTAAAGATGGAGAATTGCTGTTATCAGAGTGCTGAGGACTTGCTGTTGATTCACTCTTTGTTGATTTACTGTTCCCTATGTCAAGGTTTACGAGGTGCAATTCCCTATGCCCTCAGCCTCCATTTGGGCTTGGAACCAATAGAGAAGCGGCAGCTCATTGGGACAACAACAATCATCATAGTACTGTTCACAATTTTGCTGCTGGGAGGAGGAACCATGCCCCTTATCAGACTGATTGACATTGAGGACTCCAAAGCACGCAAGAGGAACAAGAAGGACATTAATCTTAGCAAGACAGAGAAGATGGTTTGTTTGGGGTTTTTATTCAGAGGATCACTGATATTTTTTTCCTTTTTTTTTTTTAATTTTTACATTTTCCAAGACTAGTACATTATTTTTTACTAAAAAGTAAAATTAAAGCAACGGAAAAAGCTAAGGTAGTAGGAAAAAGCCAAGCAACATTAATTTTAAAACATCCCAAAGACAGAGCTTGGTTAGTGTTTACACAAAATAAGTGTTTGGACAAAGGGAGGAGAAGTAGCCTCTTAATTCAATTAATTATAAATTACTCCATACAAATTAAAGTAACCCCTGCAAAAGCATAAAGCAGATGATACAGGATTGAGTCATATACAGAGGGAAAGTAGCTAGTACAGTGTGAGTCATGAATTAATCATAAAAGGCAGATGGGAATTATTTTGAAAAAGTCAAAGCAAAGGCCATGAGAAGGTGGTAGCAACAGCACCCCTATGACTGAGTTTTATTTTAAAGCAATTTCTGCCTAAGCAAGACTACTAAAGAAAACTAACAGCCAGTCTGAAGCCTGACGTGTGAAAGGCTGGAAGAAAAAGTATCCTAAATTTTTACCTGTTTTTCCCCAAGCCATCGAACGATACATGTAGGGTATTGTTTTGTAGGATCTGAATAACAGCTCCTCTTGGTGCGAGGGTTCAAAGAGCTTGCAGTCTTCAGAATTCTCTTACTCTGTCCACATAGAGAGGTGTGTATAGGAAGAGCACAGGGGTAGGGTGCGTTCTGATATATGGCTTGTTTTCAGTGAGACGACATTAGTATTGCTTGATGGATAAAATCATTGGCCAGCTCACAAGAGAAAACCTGCACACTAGAAATCTGTTTTCAGCAATAATACAAAATATGGAATATTTGAGGTCTTCTACCTTTCGGCATGAAAAGGGAAGCTAAGTGGCTCTAGGAATCAACAGTTGGCCAGATTAATACAGTCATAAGCCCTGGTAGGCTGGAGTGATAATTTCCATATTGTTCCAGCATGGGAGTTGGTTCTGAGAAGGAAAAGCACAGAGCAGGGGGCTGAAGCAAGCTGGGGGGATGGCTGCCGCATTTCTCAGGTTATTCCAATATTTGTGATCTTTCTAGGGAAATACCATAGAATCGGAACATTTATCAGAACTCACAGAGGAGGAATATGAAGCCCAGTACATAAAACGCCAGGACCTCAAAGGGTTTATGTGGTTTGATGCCAAGTATTTGAATCCTTTCTTCACCAGAAGACTCACACAAGAAGTAAGTCTTTCTTGTTTTCTTGAAGAAAAGCAGCTGTGGTAGAGTTGGTTGTCACTTCACTCCGTACCATTCAAGGCTCATAGCGTAGCCGTGCAGCTTCTACATTAGGAACCGTGAGCCATCTAATAAATTACTTGTGCATATGTAGAGCAGCTGTAATGAAAAGCTGCACTGTAAAATTGCAGGTTGGATTAAATGAGCATCTCTCAGGGCTACCACAATTAAACTTTAAAAGGTGTATGGATTTATTGGACTTGCCTTTAATCTTCCAGAGTACCATGAAGAGTATCAGGAGTTACTAGTTACTACTGTTGCTAGAAAGAGCTGCTGCCGCTCATGCAGAGTTTTTAAAGTGCTGTCACACAAAGTACTGACTTTTACTGCACATAGTCCTGTGAATTCTGGAGTTGTGATTCTTCTGCAGAGTGCAGTTTTTATCTTGGAAATATGCACCATAATTGCAGCCTTCACTTTTAAGGCTTCTTCACTGGGAGACCAAGACTTTGAAGCTGTAAATGCAAAATGACACCTGACTGAACACGTAACTTAACACTGAGCAGCTCCAAGAGGTGCCAATAATATGCTATTTTCACTCCATGCCTGAGAAGCCCAGGACTCCTTGGCTGTTTCTCCAATTTGCCATAGAATTAAGCATTTTTGCTGTGGAATTGACTATTTTGTGTAAAGTGTGCACATTCCATCTTCCTAGCCTGCACAAACATACTATTTTTCCTCTTGTTTTGTACTTTTTTTTTTTCTCCAAAAGAATGCTTTCAGCACTTTCCCACAAAAGCTAAAGGCGTTTTTTGCAAAACCAAAAAGGAATCAAGAAACCAGAGTAAGCATCTGACTTGTAGTTGGTAGCCAAAAGCACAGGCTGCCATCCAGATTGCAACCAAAAGCTAGAAAAATAAGTATGTGAATCACCAAAACGGGCCACAAGCTTCCCACTGTCCCTGGGAACACGTAGGGAGGAGCAAGATTCAAAGCCAGGCCATCCAGACAGCATTGGGGTTGTTGATACCCACAGAGCAGGACTGTCTAGAAAACACAGGTAAAAATACCTGTCATCAAAAACATCACCTGTGGAAATAATTACTGATTGAACACTTCATAAATATTTTCTCACAGGAAGCATAATTGCTTTGTGTGCTTAGAGACCAGGAGTGGATTGTTTCCTAAGCAATATGTTAAATAGTCTTTGTCTTTTGCTCTAACCCACAAGTAGTGGTGTAGCTAAGTAACAAACTGTTCTGGTTTGCTTTTGCCTTAGGACTTGCATCACGGGCGCATACAGATGAAAACCCTCACAAACAAGTGGTATGAAGAGGTACGACAAGGACCTTCAGGATCTGAAGATGATGAGCAAGAGCTGCTATAACAGACCGGGACAGGAGTGCAATGAGTTTATCATTAGAAAGAGGATTTAAGTATCAAGAGTCTGACTGCACAAAAGCTGGAATGCTAAGGTTGAACTTCCATATTCCAGGCATGTCTTGTGCTACATGTTTAGGTGTAAAACCGCAGATCTACTGTGCTTGATACTACTAGTCAGTGATGGAGACCTGTAAGCATCAGACACTGGACTGAATGAAGACCTTTTGTTCAGATTTTACAGCGTAGCAAATTCCATGCAGCCTATTGAAAAGCAGAAACATCTGCCATAAAATGATGACGTTGTTTAATGGGGGGGAGGGGTGGTGTCTTCTTCCTATTATGAAATCTGCTGTAAACATATACTGAAGTACAGAGCCATTGTATGACTCCGCAAAAGAGAATGAATTGCACTTTACTTTTTTTTTATATATATATATTCATTCACAGCATGGAGAGTCTTGACAGTTTATACTGTGAATTTGTTTCAGCACTAGTAAGGGAATCTGACTGGAATAAATCTATAATTTATGGGATTTGCACATTATGAATCCAGAGATGATGCACACCTTGACAAAAAGCAGATGTTGCACATACAAGGAAGCACCCCTGAAAACTTGGGGGTTTGTCATTTAAGAAGTTCTTGATTTCTATTTTATGGGATTTTTTATTTTTTATTCTTTTTTTTTTTTTATACTGAGGTATCTAATCCACAGTACTGATTATAGCATGGTTTGGGAGAGGGGGGAATTGTATCACACAGTACAGAACTGCGTTTGAAATTCTAATGTGTGTTTTTCTTTAGCTAAAGCCAGTTGCAGTTGGGTTTCTGTAATTGGCAGTTGCTCCTTGCTGGCACTTTGGCTTCAAATCTTAGAAAACAGCAGCTTTTGTTTTGCCTAATTCATGAAGTGTCCCTAACACTCCAGAATTCTCTAGGGGAATTTTTAAGTTCTAGTGGAAGCAAAAGCAGCATTTTGCACATCGTTCACTTGCCGAACTAAACGTGTACGTGAGGAAGAAGAGTCTACAAAATCCAGTCCAGGTACAGAAGGTTAATATTGCACATTGCTGAAACAGCCTCAGTTGGGAAGCGGCAGACAGCTTTCATTAAGCTGTCCTGTTTGTTAATATCATTTTTCTCTTCTGCTTACACTGTTTCAAGATCAGCAGTATAATTTCACTTTTTTTTTTTTATATGGCCTAGTCCGTTTGCTCAAAACTGCATACACCTAAACAGACGGGCAGTGTTTGTTGCATGTTTGCCATGGTTACCCATGCAGCAGTTTGCTCTCACTGCCAACCCGAATTCCTCATTACTCGTTTGCATATTCACTGTTGAAATGTGAATTTTAGTTCTGCGCGTACATCTGACATGCAAGTGCAAATGTTTGTTTCTGAAAGTGTGAGACTTCTATTTTTGGTCTGGTTTTGCTACTAAGGTTTTTAATCAACTGCTTACCTGCTGGGAGGAATAAAAGTTCAAGAATGTATTTAGAATCCTGAGCCTGTGTTGTCTGAGCAGTTTTTCCAAAATAACACAGTTTGATACAGGACCCCCTTTCTCCCCTCTGTTCCCCTCCCTGTTAGTTCAAAGAGCTGCTCTGCTCCTCCCAGAGCTCAACCATGCACTGGCGGGAATCTCAGTGGGGCACAAACGCGCCTTCTGGTGTTGACCAGAAAGCAGTCGGGGCTTGCTTTATCCTTATGACAATCTGTGTAAAAAAAATAAAAAAATAAAAAAAATTAAAAAATCAGGCTTTTCCTTCACCCTTCTAGAGAACCATAGACTTAATTACATTTTAGTTACCCATCTGTTTTACTCAGTTTCTCCACTTGAACACTTTAGGGCCAGGAGTTGGCTGGAAGGTCTCTGGGACCTTCTCTTGTCACTGGAAGGTGAACATTGATCTAGATGCTATTACGCTGGCCTTAGCATTATGCCATAGTCGTGCTGAAATATGAAATAGCCTCTAATTTCTATTGTTATTCCGGTGAAATAGGTCATCTGGGAAACAGAGGTACAATGAGACCAGCCCTTTGGTAACTTCCATCAAGGCAAATTGATCGTTTCCTGCCCTCTGCTGGCAATTAGTGACAGCGTTCCAACATCTAATGAGAGCCATTTGCTGGGAATAATTTTACGCATTAAATTGAAGCAATTAACTGATATAGCTAGAACTAATGAAATCACTTTAAAGCAATTAAATTGAAGAAAATTTGGATGGTTTAGTTTAAAAGCAACCATTCTAAAACTTAAAAAAATAAAAATATTGCATTTGTCGAAAGTTGGAACCAAGACAGCTTTGTTCTCTCAAAATATGCCCCAACTTCCTTATTTTGGAGCCAATAGAGGAAGGTTTTACCATTATTTCAGTGACCAATTTTCATATTCATTCATCAATACATTGACTTTTCTGTGACAGTCATTTCACAGTTTGGAGTTCTTCCCTTAGAATAATATGCTTAGAAAAGAAAAATTATCTGTCTCCTTATTGACTTGCCTTGCAGATACTTTAGATCATTTCCTGTTTTATCAGGCCGATGTTAGACTCCAATCCTCTTTGCACAAGTACTTGCAGCCCCATCCTAACTTGGCATCATCTGCAAACCTGAGCCAGTGTAAACTTATTTTTTTTCTGTTCTCTTACATATGAAGCCACCAGGAAGTACAATGTAGGTGTTACTAATTACAGAGGCCCTAAAGTTCTGCCGGGCTGCAAACCCAGTGGCTGTTTCTCTTGACAGCAAAGGAAAGGCAGGGGGAGCCCAGAGCCTCCCAGAAGTTATTTTTCCCCTCTTCCAGCCTGTCCTGCAGCCTGCGTTAGCCCGCGACAAGGTGCCTCGGCTGATGAAGGCAAAGCCCACCATACACAGTGTGGACCAGCAATGGCACCCAGCAGCTCCTGCAGCCGGGCAGGGCTGAACCCAGCCCCAGTTCCCCATCTCCGTCACGGGGATGGCGTTGGCCCAGGAGCAAGGGGAGTCACCGAAACTCCCCAGGCTGCTGGCACAGAGCAGGCGTTTCCCCAGGCTCAGCAGCCCCGCACAATTCGGGATGCGACAGAAAGCAACAAAAAGGCGTTTCCAGCAGTGGCTCCCCTCCCATCAGACTGTGCGCGGCTGGGCGAGGTCCCCAAGTGACACAGCCAGCCCACGGCAGGAGCTGCAGGGAATAGACCCCCTTTCCCTCCCAGCAGGCTGTGCCAGGAAACGGCCCGGCCGGCCACATCACCCAGCATACACGGGCTGGCACCGCCACGCCGTGGGAGAGCAGGCAGGACACCCTGTACCGCCTCCTCCCCAGGACAGCAGTAGCTTTTACCAGGTTTCACCCCACTGCTCAAGAGCACAGCAAACCCGCTCTGCCTTGTCACCACTGCCAGCTCAGGGCCTGCTCTGTGCCTCAGTCTCCCCCCTGGTCAAAACCCCCTTTGCAAAGCTCCCTCTGAGCTGCCCGATTCTCGTGGCTACTAAAACCACGGTCAGACTGGCCAGGCCAACAGCAGCCCCTGTGCCAGGCAGGGAGGGGGTGCCCCTGCCTGCCCCACTCCCTCGCACTGCCGTCAGGACAGCTGCACCGAGCACAGCCATCGTGCCACCAGGCTTGGGACGGCACCCAACCACCCCTGCCCGGGCAGGCCAGCCACACAGGACCAGCCGACGGTCACCCAGAAGAGCCCCCAGCTCCCACCCATAGCACACGATGGAGCTCCAGCACATCCCTCCCGTGGGCATACCACCACCACTCCTGTCACCCACTGCAACACGTCTCTGGGCACTGAGACAGCTGTGCGGCAGTCACTGGTAAGAGACCATTAGCCCAGAGCCTAGTCACGCACAACCTCACAGAATGGTTCGGGTTGGAAGGGACCTTAAAGATCATCTAGTTCCAATCCCCCTGCCATGGGCAGGGACACCTCCCACTAGACCAGGTTGCTCAAAGCCCCATCCAGCCTGGCCTTGAACACTTCCAGAGATGGGGCATCCACAGCTTCTCTGGGCAACCTGTTCCAGTGCCTCACCACCCTCACAGGAAAGAATTTCTTCCTGATATCCTATCTAAATCTACCCTCTTTTAGTTTGAGGCTGTTGCCCCTTGTCCTATCNTGATGCAGCCCAGGATGCGGTTGGCTTTCTGGGCTGCAAGCGTGCATTGCCTGCTCATGTTGAGCTTCTCGCCCACCAGCACCCCCATCTACCTGTGCTACCTTTGAGCCCCATCGTTGCCCTGGGTGCCCGAGAGCCAGACCCCAGCCCCAGCCTGCTCGTGACTCACCAGCCGAACGCCAGCAAACACCTCCAGCTTTCCCTCCCTCGGTTTCATCATGATGAAGATGCTATTTTTAACTCAACCACACCGAGAGACACTCATTTATTTTAAACATTAAAGCACCTACGGGCTGTTTCTCCAGCCTAATCTAAAAGCTGCCATAAAAGGACAGAAAGCCATAGTCATTATCTGCCTTTCCAGGAGCTTAACCTTTGGAAAGAGACCAGGGCTCTGAGCTTTGCTTGTTGAACGCCCCTTGCCTTTTCCCAGCGAGCGTGCAGCCTGTAGGGGAGGTCACCCACCCAGAGAGGAGGTTTCCACCTGCGGGGGCTGCGTTTAAAGGTCAGTGGCACAGACTGCAGCTGAGGGCTGCCCAACCTTTGAGAAGAACCAGGCCACAGGAGGTGGCACAACCAGAACACAAACACCAGAGAACATACACCATCAGCTTTGTGCAACCGCTGATTTTGGAGGTACGAAGGGTCTGGATGCAAGGGGCAGCCGGCCATTACTTGGAACAGCGGTGCAGGCTGGGGGCAGCTCTCATTTGAGCTGACGGGATCATCATCAGCGATTCCCACTTCGAATTTGAACAGGAGCTGGATGAGCTTGTGTGGGACCTGCCAGAGCATGGAGCTGCTGGGGAGGCTGGTCCCACCCCCAGTCCTCCTGTTGGGGAGGCCAACAGCAGCACAACCGCCCAGAGCCGCGGCTGGGAGGGTTTGATACATTCAATTAACCACCACAGCCAGGAGTAATGAAATCACTCTGAAGCAATTAAGCCAGAGGAACACTTGGAGGTGGGGGAGGGGGGTTATTTAAAAAAAGCAACTGCACTAAAATTTCAGAAGGTGCCCACTACACTTGTCACAACTTGGAGTTAAGACTTCATTTCTCCTCAAACTACACATTAACATCCATAGTTTGGAGCCACTGGAAGAAGTTCCTACCACTGTGTCAATGACCAACTTACACGTGTAATTATAATTCCACTGACTTTCCTCAACAGTCACCTTATTCCCCATTTTTCTTTTGTGACACTGATGGATGTGAAATCATGGGGGATTTGGGCAGAAAATAATCCCAAAATAGGCCAACTATGTTTTGGAACCGCCTCATGGTCATAACTGGCCTCTGCCAGCTCACCTTAGGGAAGGAATATCTCTCCTTGAGAAGGATTTCTTGCTGCAGGTTTTCTGGCTCAGGCTGGGCTTTTGGTAACCGTATGGTATTTATGTATAGATCAATGGAGCATACACGTCTGCACTTGCCTCGGCATCTCCAGCCTTCAAGAGGGTGACTAAGCTTAGAATATAATGACTATTTGAAAATAAAGCCACCACTGGTAAAAGGCGCAAGTGCTTTCACTCTGCCAGCACTGAGTGGGAATCGCAGCGACCACAGCACCCCTGCCCAGGCGCCAAACCCACACCAAGGCAGCCCTGGCTTCTTCCCCACCCCAGGACGGGCTCTCACCAAGCAGCAACACAGAACGCAGCCCCCCCCCTCCCTCCCGCCCGCCCCGGAGCTGGGGGCCAGGCTACATCACCACCAAAAAGCTGAAGAAATGGGCTCTCACAACCAGCAACCACCTCCCAGTCCCTGCAGCCTGCGCAGACCCTACCTCAGCCCTGAGGGACGAAGCATCCTCCTCGCAGCCCCAGGCTCACCCACCAGCAGCCACCACAGGAACTGCCCTTGGGGGGCGGCTCTTATCCTCAGGTAATTGGTGGCAGCTGATGGCACCATTCCCAGCTGGGGACACTGATTAAATGAGCACCAGCTGTGCCCTGTGCCAGGGAGGGGTCCAGCCCAGCACGCAGGAGTACTGGGGTTATGGCAGCCCTGGGGAGGGACCCTGCACCTGCACCTGCTGTTTGGCCTGGCCGCAGTTAATTGAATCGATTGAGATTTTGCTAAATGGCTGCAGTGCCGCTGCCTGGACTCCCCAGCCACGGGAGTGTCCCTATGAATGTAGATTAAAGCATACTCAGTATTATGTGCTCTCGATGTTACGCGTTCTCACACCAAACCGAAGATGAAGATGCTGATCTGGGGTTTTCCTGGAGTAATAAAGGACCTGGGGGATTTGCAGATTATTTTTTTTCCTGTCTCCTTTAGGTGATTTCTGGACTGTGGTATTTTTTAGCTAGCAGGGGACAAAGCGGCAGGCCAGGGGGGCTGGTAAGGAAAGCAGGGACCCAATGCTGCATCCGTGTCTGAACCACACCATGTCCCTGAGCCCATCACAGCCCGGCCGGGGTCACGTCCCTGGCCCCCGAGCATCCCAGGGTGGCCATTCCCTGCGAGCCCCCAGGAGATGGCAGCAGCCCTTCGTGTTGGTGTCCTCTGGTGGGAAATCAGCCCTTGGCCACCCTTCTGGAGGTTCCTCTCCCGCAGGTAGAGCCGGGGCTCGGCCGTGGCACCGTCACCGCTTCCCCCCGGCCAGGGGAAGGCTTGGCTGCTGGGGAAGGGGAGGTTTCCTTGTCCCCCGTCCCCAGCCGACGGGCCGTGCCTCTGCGACCGCTCACCCGCAGCGCCGCGCCTGCCCACGCACAGCGGCCATATCTCCATTTACCCTGCGGCGTGGCCGCTAACACACAACCGAACCAAAGTCGAACACCGGCTTTGCATGAGGGAATTTACTTGGAAAACGTACAATTTCTAGAACACGATGACTAATCTGCAGAGACACCGAGTGCTCATGATTCCCTCGTGTGCCAGGGTGCCCGGGACGAGCTGCGGGGTGGGAAGGGGCTGAGCAGCCATCCCCTGGGCCGGGCGGTCACCGACCCTCCTAGAAACCTGCACCCACGTTGGAAGCTTTGTCCTCGCTCTTCACTGGCTGCCCTGATTTTTCTTTGCTCGTTTGCAGCGCTTTGCAAATATCGCACGTCTTTGGGTTGGGTGGGTTTGGTTTTTTTTTTGCATAGCAGGAACAGGGAGCGAAGGCAGGAATGTCGCTCCCCACTTGGCCTTTCAGTTATTACTTGGCTCTTGTGCACAAACCCTGCCCTGCCCCAACCGTCTGCACCTGCAGGTATCACACATGGGCAAAGCCAACCCGGGGAGGACACAAGTGCACCCCAGAGGTATCGGTGACCCTCTCCCATCACGGGGAAACCGCCAGGTAAAGTGGCTAAGTGGAAATGACCAAGGGACAAAAGCGAGTGCCACGACTGCCATGCTGTCGTGCTCTGACCAGAGCAGTGCAGCAGCAGCCGGTGGTGATGGCACACGCGGGGAAAGCAGGGGCAGGACCCTTTGCCTCTTCACGGGATGCCTCTGCGCAGAGCAGCCGCTTTCCCCACCGCAGAGCTCGCACCGGCCCCCGCAACACCTACGCTGGAATCGGGCCATAACACCGTGGCCAAAAGCCTCGGTATTTTTCATTCCTGGGTTCAAGTGGTACCAAGTTTGTAGCTGAAATGACCGGAGCATCTGCCGCCTGCTCCCCCCGGAGTGCCTGCCCCCCCATATTCCTGCACGCCCCTGCAGGTAACGCCTCTTCTGCCAAGTGCTCTGCGTCCTCGGCGGAGAGGCAGCTGCTGTATCTGTGCTAAGAAAAGGCAGCGATACATCCCGGTTCTGGGAGCGACTGCTAAAAATAGCAGTATCTGTATCTGGAGAGCGGAGGGAGGTGGCAGAGCTCGGGGCCGGCTCCCAGGCAGGCAGAGCCCAGCAGCCACGGCATCGGGGCAGCGGCTGCTTCCCAGCACTCGGGGCAGAAAAACGTTCACTATTCCTATTCAGCACATCCGTGACTTAACGCGGCAGCTCTGGCGATGGGTTGTGGCGTGGTTTTGTTCGTTAACCAGTGACAATGTCAAGCGCTCCCAGGAGTAACTGGCCAGCTGGGTGCCGGAGGGCAGCACGTTTCCCACCTCTGCTACTGACTCTTCTCATCACCTTTAACGCATCTCTCTCAATTTTTTGGAGCATAACCAACGCCTCTCAGCACCCTGGCCATGTTATTCATCCCCTGCCAAGCAAAATCAGCTCCCGCCGTGTCCGAGGCTGGGCACACAAGCGGCTCGGTGCTGGGGGTGGGACGGGGAGCCCCCAAGCTCGCCCCAGGTGAGCTTCACCACATGTTACTGGAGAGAGACATCTGCGAGCCTGCCCTGCGCCTGCCACAGCGGGTAACGTGGGCACTTTTCTATGGACGGCTTTGCATCGGGCCCTTTCACAGCTTCGTGGTCCTCTTCATCCCAGACTCTTCCCATGGCTGAACTGACCACACTGATCTCCACATGCCAACTACAAGCCCGTGGGATGCTGTTGCATCCCCTGCCTGGAAAGCACGACCTGGGACTGCTGTTACTCGCACCGGGATTACTTTAACCCCAAATCCGTACTCTAAAGACAAGCTCCCATTTCGATCTCTAGGATGGGGCTGGGTTTGCATTCAAACCAAGGGAATGGGGTAGCCCAGCCTGCGCAGGAGTAGTCTCTCGAGAGGTATACGAAGATGCTTCATAATCCCAAGTGAGGTAGCTGAGCGGCGCGGTCCCGCTCCCCGACGGGAAAGGACATGGTCAGCAGGGGCTGTAGGAGCTGGCGATGGAGGTAGGATGCTTCACGGGGCCTCCTGGCCCCCAGCCCTCCCTGCCAGGCACAGTTTCTTAAGACAACCAAGTTCCTACTTGGTCATCAGAGCACCAGGATGGAAAAACAAAGGCCAAGGGCCCAGAGAGCAAGTTGCAGGAGAAACTGCACCCTGGACTTGCACCCTGGGCAGATTTCAGGCACTGGGTGTTTTTTTTCTTTGTTTTGGTTTGGTTTTTTTCAAGTGCAAATAGTAGGCTCAGAGCCACAAGAGCCAAACTAGAGAGGGAGGCAAGGTTGGTCTTAAACTTTCATGTCACTTCATCTGCAGAACTTGCTGGGAACCCATCAGATCCATAGGTGAGAGAAAAGTCACGCTCGGGTTTGTCTTCCAGTGCACTGGTAGGACACAGCCGGGCACGGATTGGGCTCAGAGAAGGTCTTTCATGATATCTGATGGCAGAGCTTCTCCCACCACATTCGCAGCGCCCAGGCCTGACCTCTTCCGTGTGACAAGCACCATCGCCTGCACCGTCCTCTTCAGCCCCGGCTGGCAAGCAGCTCCATCGGCCAGAATAGCCAGGGGAGCGCGCCGGGGCGAGCTGCTGGGCGCCTGGGGGAGTTTGTAGCACTTGGGGTAGTTACTGAAACACTCAAAAGTGTCGTTGCAGTTTCCGCAAGCCCCAGGGTGGTCACCAAAGCCTGGGGACGGGAAGGGCTGGAGCGTGGCCCTTGGGCAGCTGCAGCAGAGGAGGGTGTGGATGGCCTGGAGGAGCACCTTGTCTTTGGAGAGGAACTTCTGGAAGTTGGGCTTGAAGAGCAGGTACACCAGGGGGTTGTAGAGAGTCGAGGACTTGGCAAAGACGGCCGACAGCACAAAGGCCAGCGCTGGCACCTGGCTGGCATCGCCAAGGACTGCCCACAGGGCAACGATGGCATAAGGGGTCCAGGCAGCCAGAAACCCCAGGCACACTGCAATGCTCAGCTGGAAGAGAAGGAGATGGAGATAGTGGCGCCGTGAGCCTCCTGTGGCACACGTGAGCTGCTGACTCCCCCCAAAACCCAGCCTGATGCTGACAACCACTGCCATGTGCAACGGGGCCCCGAACAGTCAGTCGCATCCCCAGGAAAACCTGCCTCGCCTTATGGACCCATTGCACGGGAGCATCGGGCTGTCAGACACCAGGTCCCAGCGTGGGCGCATAAACCTGCACTCGCTGCTGGTGACTCACACCCCGTCCCACCTGGGAAACCTGGGAATTGCCACGGCAGACAGGTACGAAGCACCCAGTGACCCGGCTGGGACCAGGCCGGCATTGGCCTCCAATAGCGTTTTGTCAGCGTTCAGGTCCCCCCGGCAATCTGTGAGCCGGGGTGCAGAGCGACCGAGAGCCTCTGGAAACAGGCCATGCTCAGACCCCCCTCCTCTAAGCAGACACGAACATCTCCTTCGAGGCCAGGCTTGCAAGCTGTTTTCTTCCGTGTTTGTTGTTTTTTTTAAAGGGTATCCACTTTTTTTTTTTTTTTTTTGACTTATCCTTGGTAAATTATAGTATTAGCTTGTAGTCTGGGGAACAATGACTCATGCAAGCTCCTTTTATGATCTTTTCCAATGTAATTTAAAATGAAAACTCCCCCACCTGGTGGCTTTAAATGAGGAGAAATGTGTTATTACCCACACTGACACAAACACCCGGAGAATTCACCAGGAGCAGCAGACACCGCTGGCTGGCAGAAGGGGTCTGCCACGTTCGCCGGCCCCGGGGCAGTGGGCTGGGGGCACCCCAAGCCCCTGCACGCCCCCGAGCCCTCCCTTACCTTTATGACCAGGCTATGCACGCTGCGGGCTCTGCGCTGGGGGGACGTGTGCTGCCTGACGGCTCTGCGGGACACCCGCACTGTCCAGAGGATCAGCGAGTAGGAGACGAGGATGAGGAGGCAGGGGAGAAGGTAGCAGAACACGAAGAGGGCGAGGATGTAGAGCGTGGCCTCCCTGCTGGAGGCTTTCCAGGTGATGCAGCAGGCTGTCCCGTAGGGCTCGGGGCCGTAGCTGCCCCACTCGGCCAGGGGGGCCGTGGCGAACAGCAGAGCATACACCCAGACGCACAGCAGCAGCACTCCGGCGTGGCAGGACGAGAACTTGTTGCCTGAGGCAGAGGAACTGGGGTGAGGATGGGTTCCCGTGGGCGAGGGAGGGCGGAGAGAGGGGCTGTGACCCCGAACTGCCCGCACCTCCAGCGCTGGGGACAAGGCCAGCCGCACTGGGACACGGCTGGGGCCGCCCTGGCAGGGCAGGGGCTGCTGTGTACAGCGTGGCAGCGCTGCAGCCATGGAGTGGGCAGAGCCATGACAACTCTCACCAGCCTCCCCGGGTGCACGGGCATCCTCCCGTCCCCTTGGGTGGGCGGCCAGGGCAAGGAGCCACAAGAAAGGGAAGGGTTTGCCCCAACCCATGCAGGAAGCAGCAGGATCAGCTTCTCTCAGCTACAGGAGGAATTGGTGGGAGGTCGCGTGGCTGCTGGTGGCATAGGGGGACACTGCACTGACGGCCCCACAGGGATACAGCAGCACCCACAGACCCCTGGGCAGCCAGGGCAGAAGGAGGGAGGGAGGGAATGAGGGAGGCTGCCTGAGCATGGGGCAGGGAGGGCTGGCTCCAAGACTGCTCAAAGCCATTACAGACACTGTCATTTGAAGGACCTTTTCCTCTCTGGGAGACTGAAGCACTGGAGGACATGGATTTTTCTCTTTTTGTCCCATCCCCCATCAAATCTAAAACTCTCTGATCTTCTAAGAGCTCAGCATAAAGTGCTAAATCTTTAGCCATACATAGGAGTAACATTTTCCTTTGAAACTAAGCAATTAAAAGTACATTGAGATTAGCCATTTCCTCACAGAAAATGGGCTGGGGCATCACGGGGAGATAAGCTGAAGGTGCCAGGCTGCCAAGCGCCAGCTAATCTAGAGAGCAGAACCTGCGCAGGGAAAAGCCACCGGTACCTGGGCTGCCTTTTAACAGCCAACTTTTATCTTTATCTTTCCTTCCACCTTTTTAGTGATCTCCTGAGGTGTTCTGCTGGCACATAACCAAGGTGACTCAGCTCCAGCATTGTCCTTGACGCACTGTGAGCTGCTGGGGACAAAGCACCTTGGGGGTTGGCAGCAGCCGCGGGCTCGGGGCAGACGGGCAGCGAGCTACAGGAGAGGGGGTGAGGTGCTGGTCTGCAAATCAAGTATCTTTGATTTCCCATTTTATTTCTATTTGTGTTCTTTAATCCAAAGTCTATTCTGAAGATATATGCTAGACGGGAGAATGAGCAGCTGAGCTGAGACAATTAAGATCCAACGCCAAATAGGAGGAGCTGTAGATGTGTCGGCGACATTCCTGGGTCCCCTCGCTTCCTCAGGTGCTCTCTGCACTCCATGCCCTCTACAAAGAGCTGGTGCCCAAGCTTAGAGCTGCGAACGTTCGCTTTAGCTGTGCGGAGGAAGTCCAGGTGAAAATAGGGCTACAGAATTGAGCTCTAACACTGCAAACGCAGCCCTCCTCTTTTAATTATTTCAGTGAATTAAATACATTTGGCCTATGGCTCTCCCACCAGGGACAAGGGAAAGCAGCTCTTCCTTGCGCTGCCAGAGCTTGTGGCTTCCCAGATGCAGAGTCTGCTCTAGTCTAAGCTCAAACCTGCGTACGGACATTCAAAACCCTGCAACCTGCTGTGATACAGCAGCTGGGACTTTTCTACAGAAGGGGGACAACCTCCTTGACACCTTTCTGGATGATGCTCCTGAGCCCCAGAGTGAAGCAGGGGATGGCTTAGATGCATGCACAGGGCATGGGCAGAGGGCCACGGGGTGCTGGGGCTCCAGAGCCCCACGATGGTGGAGGGGAGTGAATACACAAGGGATAAAAGCCTTCAGAGTCTGCTGCACCAGCTTATTGACTGGGAATAGGTTACCCTGGGGCAAAGCTTTCCCAGAAGAGGTGGATCTGGCCCGTTAAAAAAAAGGTTATGTTAACAGAGAGGGGTGTAAGTATAGATCAGATAACGCATCCCAGCACCTACCATATGCTGGGTAACAGACCTTCAGGCAGCAAACCGTGCTGAGCACCGTCAGGCTGGTGAGGCTGCACAGCCCAAAGAGGACCCCGCAGAAGGCGTAGAGGGTGCACACCGCCTGGTTGAACAGCCACCTGCAAGGGAAAGCCTGCGGGGTAACCCAGCCCTTCCCCTCTGCCCAGGGCAGATGGCTGACAGCCCCTGGCACTCAGCTGGATGGGAATTTTCTCTGTGGTCCCTGCTCTGCAGGAAGGCTGGGTGCTTCCCAGCCCGCTCTCCTAGCAGCAGTGGATGGTGGGTCCTCAGCCACTGGTCCCACACCAGAAGCAAAGCCAACCACGTGTGGGGTGGCTGCGACGGGCTGCACCGATACCGGTGCCTGATTGCCCAAGAAAGCATGGGCATCATCTTGCCCCTAATTTGTTCCCTGAGCATCCCAGTGACAGGCACAGACGGAGCCACAGGTGCAGGAGCTGCCCTGATCCATACCGGCACACACCACTGAAGTGCCTGTGCCATGTGGGTGCCAGCTCGGAAACCCACAGCCAAACCCCTTTTACAGCAAGTCTATGTGATAAACTGGAGGGACAGAGAACAGCAAAGCAACCTGCTCTGGGATGGATGTCTGAGAGGTTACACAGTGCCCCAGTGCCACCAGACTGATTCCTTGGGTCCCTGGGGACCCCTGTCAAGAATCTCCCCATTTCAAGACAAGGTTTGCAAACTGCATCCAGGGCCGTTGGCCAGTGCAGAGCCACTTCCACGAGGTACCTGTGTGCAAAGAAGGAGGAGGTGGCCAAGGGGAAGAGCGTCACTGTCATGCTCAGGTCACTGATGGCCAGGTTGACGATGAAGAACTCGGCAGGCTTGAGCATGGACCTCTTCTGATAGGCCACCAGCAGGAGCAGCGAGTTCCCAGAGAGGGACATGATGCCTGTGGAGAAGGCAGAGGAACAGTGCTGTCTAACAGAGCTGGGAAAGGAGCCAGGATCATCTTGAGATGTTTGGAAGCAAACACCAGAGATGTCTACAGAGGGTGGAAAGGGCTCCAGGCTTCCTCCTCTGGAGCAGGCTGAGCAGGGGAGCTCTGTGAGCACATCTGGAGCTGCTTTACATTGAATTTGATCCCTTCCCCTTCCTGAGATCCTACAGAGGCGTTTGGTGGGAGGGCAGTGATGGGATGAGACTGCAATGGGCTCCGGGTGCAGGATCTGTCCAGACTCACTTCTTCCAGCTGGAAGGAACAAGGGGAGCACTTCCTTCCAGCTAGATAAATAATGGGAGCTTTGTGCGATTGCTCTTCTGATGTCAGGCCAAGGAGCTGGGCCCCTTCGCCTTTTTAATTTCTTTCTGGCAATGTCGCTCCTGTGAATCTGCGTTGTCCAATATCATGATAACAAAATAAACAAGAAGAAAGGCAGTATGAAGATCAAGGAAAATCCAGACTAAACAAAAGAAGGCTCTTTGTTTGCTATTAGTGTATTTAAAACAACAGTGGTGATTAAAATTTTATAACAAGGGCTTTCTCTCTTTTTTTTTTTTTAATTATGTAATTGTGCTTTCATTGGAAAGAGGTTTCAGTGTCCTCAGAAGGGGAATCTTTGCTGCTCTTGGGGCAGGTTGGGTAGGATGAGAGTTTCTCCCTAATGGATTAGGCTGTAAATTAAATATCATGGTAACAACCAGCTTCCAAAGCTGCTGAATGGCCAACACTGAAGTTCCTCTCAGGAACAGGATTCTCACGCAAGACCTGGCCAAATCCAGGGCTTTGGAGTTGCTGGAGGGCAGAGTACTGAGATGCCTGTCCTTATTCCCAGCCTCACAAGGTATTTTTCCCACAGAGCTCGTCTCACATCTGTACTAAATACATTTGATTATCTTTACTAACTCCTAGGAGCTGTAGGTACCTACAGGATTGCTGGCAGCCCCAGTGGCATGAGCATCCCTTGGGTCCCCCATCCTCCTGGGCATGAGAAACCTTCTAGCATTTCGAAGACAACTTGCTCAGGGCTCAGAAAACTGGAAGGTTTTTCTCTGCCCATCAAACACTTCTGGCCCACACCAAGCAGGGCCAGCCCAGCTCAGAGCACATCCCAGCCCCTCAGTTTTGCCCGTTGGCTTTCTGGTGCCACTAACTCCAAATAACAGGACATTCACCAGCAGCTCCCACTGAAAGCAAGGGCCAGCTGGAGGTCCAAATCACCTTCGATAGTCATGAAGCTGGCAATGCTAACAGAGAGTCCCCATCACATCAGGTGGCTGCAGCAGGAGTTACCGCACATTCCTGAAAGGTTGTTCTTCAATTTCCAAATATTTAAAAACATAACTGGTACTTGGAGTTCCCCTGAGAGGGGAACGCAGTCATCAAGCTTTGGCCAAATCATCCTTTTGAGTAACGTGGGGAGGGCTAACATGGGAAGGACCAGTTTGGTTATTCTGCCAACGACTGAACACTTCTGAAAGCATCAGTGGCTGTGAAAGGCCTGAGCGTCTCTGGCAGGCAGGCACCTGGGCTGCCCGCAGGAAGGGGAGAGGTATAACAGGCATCTTTCCTTACCAAAGACTAAATAGAGCGTGCCAAAAATCAAGTCTTCTCTCTCTGATAAGGTGGAGATGAACACCGAGGCATTGGACGCATTTCCCATCTGCAAAGCAAGATACAAACACAAGCGAGAGCAAATTTTGGCTAATCAAGGAGTGCTCAGCTTTCTCGGTTCACGGGGAAAACAGCTCTGCAACACGCTCCTGGCACGGTGCTGCAACCAAGCCAGCAGCATGCACCCCCCCATCCCCACCGCTGCAGGAGGTGGCTTCATTAAGGCTGCGGGCAGCACTGACCCAACCGGCTGGGCAGGGGGTCCGTAATAGGATCAGGCTGGTAATCTCACTTGATTACCATTTCTTCAAATGACAGATTTTACTGATTAGCATTAACCTTTGGATCTAAATTTTCTTCACCAGTCTCGGCCACATGCTGACTGCAGCAGGCGCTGCGCGTTTGGACACAGGGACCGGCTGCTTGGAGCTGGAGGCTTCATGTTCTGCAAAGTCTCCCAGCTTGCCCCGTCCTTCACATCCCTCTGCCTGTCCCCATGTCCACATCAGGAGAGAGACTTGGCCCAAACTCTCTTTGCGATGCGGCCAAGACCTGTTCAGGTGCCATCCCGGCGGCATATTAATTGTCTCTGCTGTGAGACATGCACAGTGTGTGCTGAGAAGGACCCAGGCAGACAAGGGAACCCGCAGCAAGCTGTTCATCAAACCCCAGCCCAAGAGACCCCAAAGCTGGGGACAGAAAGGAATTGTCACCCCGATCATCACTGCTCCTGGCTGGGACCTTCCTTCTCCGGCTGTAACCGAATCTGATCCGTGCTGCCAGCAGTGCAGGCGGTGGAGAACTTCAGGGTGAACACATGTATTAACAAAAAAACCAAAATAGTAGTAAAAAGTCATTCCCTTTCTTGGGGTGCCTGACTCAATAGTTGAGTTTTATTGGCCTAATTAGTTTCCCTGTTATTTCATGCAGCTGAGCCAAAGGTTCCCAAGTGCTTAGGAAGTTAAAAGGGGGTAGCAGAGCAGAACAGTAGACGTGTTTCAGTATATTCTCTCCCTTCACTGATAACAAATAAATGGAAAAATATTTTGTTCAGGTGAAGAAAAAAAAAAGAGGGGGCGAGAGAAAATAATGGTTTAATTATAAGTTTCAATAGCTGTTAGCTTGCTTGCTGAGATGTTTAATGCATGCAATATTCCTGCCTCCTTCCCCAAGGTCCCTACCTGCATGCGAGAGCTTCCTGCTGGGAAGCAGGACTGGGGAGGGGGAGGCGGCTGGGGCCAGACATGGCACAGGTTAACCCTGACAAGTTGCGACAGGCTGCTTATTCCTGCCCCACAGCCTAGTCTTCATGGGCCCATGCTGTGAGCTGGAACAGGGAACGGATTTGGCCTTATGGGGAGGAGGTGAATAACAATAATATCCCCAGCACAGATCCCTGCTCGAGCTCTAACTGCCCTCGCTTGGGCCCAGAGCCACGGGAGACGGAGCCTTTCTCTCCCATGAGTTTTGCTGACGTGGACTTCACAAACAGAGCAACTACCCTTGCTATCTGTACCCAGGTGAAAATGCCCACCTCGCATCCAAGGCTGCATTCAGACAGATGGAGCTAATTACTCGAAGTACGAGTAAATTAGCTTTGAGTGTAAATGCATTTTAAGACACTAATTGGTGTTAAACTGCCAAGAGATCCTGCCAATAGTTCTTCATTCTCTGTGTTACTGGCCCATACAGACCAATACCAATGGACCACAGTTCCTCTGGCCTGCTTCATGGCTTTCTTGGGTTAGGTGGGCACACAACCCACGGGATGTTTACAGCTCACATAGGCTCACTGAAAAGTAGCAAGTGAGACTATCTCAAGCATCTGATATTAAGCAATGAAATATTTTTATGGTTGGTGCCTACATACCATGAGTATGATGGAGTTGCCTCTGCAGGCCAGGCAGGATGCTGGTTAATTTAGCTAATGGGAGCTGCAATGGTCATCCATGGTTCTCAATTCACTCTGTTGAACTTCTGGCCTCCCTGGATGGTTCCTGCTCCCCTTATGAACACAGACGGTGGAAAGCAAGAGAATTGGTCTGTGCAAAACAGTCCCGGCAAGCGTGTGCTGCAGAGAAAGAGGTGTCACGCCCTGAAGACAGAAGGAGCAACAGCAAGCCAGGTTTTGGCCGACTCACTCGAGTAGACATGGCCAAAGCCCTTGTGCTGCTGGCAGACTCCCACATCCTTGAGACATGTTTTGCCCAGGTTACCGGTTTGACAGCTTGATGCAAATGTGATTTTAAATTAAGATCCATTTACATCATCCTGCTAAACTGACAGAGGCTCTCAGGAAGCTGTGCAGCACACTTGCCTCCTTCCCCAACTCATTTATTGGCTTTTGGTGATGAGAAAGAGATACTGTACTGGTTTGAAATGCCCCAGCCTCCTGCCTGGGTCTGGGAAGTCTGGTCTGTGGCACTGTGTGGACATCGTGAAGGCAAACACACAGCCAGGAGGTCTAACCTCTTCTGTTTGGGTTTCCTAGTGCAAAAGAGCTTCCTGCCACAATCTTTCACTTGGGAGAAATGACCACCGCACCTGGGATTTTTCCAGCCTTTTGTTGTGCAAAGCATTCATTTAACAACATCGCGTGCTTTATCGAGGAACTAAACTCCAGCTGTTACCTGCCGGTTTGGAAGAGGCTGCCATCCCTGAGGGTTTGGTATGCAAGCACCTATGGGAAAACATGCCAAGCAGTGTGATTGCCCAGCAGGCTGGCAGCCACATGGCTAGTTTGCTACTTGAACATATTAAAAGTCCCCTGTCTTGTTACCGTACAAATACAGTACGGCAACTTCTCATACATCATTACTTGTATTTATGTACAAGCAGTTTTCATGTTCAGCCTTAAAAATTCATTGCCTTTTAATAATTGCCTGCTAAAATACGTCAGGAAAATATTAACATTTGCATCTTAGAGGCTTCCTACTTTAAATAATATAACGTTGGTGTCAGAGCAGCAACTTGACGTGCAGGACTTCTCCTTGCCAGCCCAGCACACACTTTGCAGGTATTCGCTCCCCTGATCCGCTTTTCCTTACGCTTTCCTGGCTGGTGGATGCTGCTCTCTCCATTCTACTTTGGCACTGGGGTAGCCTTGAACCACTCTAACACATTTGAATGTCCTCATTTGCATGATATACTTCAGCTGCATCAATTTGCTTTTCTTAGCAAACATAATTCACAAGGTGCTTGCTTTACACCCCTCCTACCCTCTCCCTATTCATCTCGCCTGGTCGCAGCGCGGAGCTCCAAGCGGTATCAGCGTGGCCCCTCAGCAGCAGATGCTGTTCATGAGAAGGTGAGAAGGAGTCACTGTAACCTCCACCTACTCGCTTGGGCTCTCCAGCTGCTCTGGGCGGAGGGCAAACTCCCTGGACACTCCTGTAAAAGTCTACATGACATAATAACCAGGGCACGCAAGGTTGGAGTCTGAGCAGCAATGGGCCAAGATCCCCCTTGAGCTCTGCTTGGAGGAAAAAAGGTTTAGGCAGGAAATTATCCAGGCTAATATGAACTTGGGAAGCTGCACGCCATTCGTCAGCCTGCACTAGATTGCAAGTCACCGCCTGATCTTTTTGCACTTGCAGCACACTAAAAGCTTTTCAGAGTAACTCAGTTTGCTGGGCTTGCCACCCGCTCGCAGGCTTTCACTTACAGGCTTATGTTGAAGGTGACTGTCCCCTCTCTGTGTCCTCAGGATGAATGATGGCCCCTGCAGCTCTGGGAAGCTCCTCCCTGCCTGCCCAGCCAAGGCACCGGGACGTGCTGGTGTCCAGCTGGGGTGGCCTTTCCCATTTGCTCCCTGGGAGCTTGGGGGATCGAATAAACAGGAATCCTGAGCAGAGATCATGAATCCCAGAGGCACCAGCACACAGGCGACGCCAGGCAGCTTTAAGCTGTCCCTCCTCGCCCCGCTCTGTGCTGAGCCCATCTCTCAGCAGATATTAAACCAACAGCAAACCCGTTGTTACCTGTTCTGGGAGCTGGGCAGCCCCAGGCCCCGTGACTGCGGTGTGCTCCCTCTGCACGGGCAGCCCGCAGAAACCAGCCCAACCGCTGCTCTCCTGCGAGTTACACCCCAGTGCAAGCTCTGGGCATCGAGTACACGCTGCTTGACTGCAGAGAGGCTGCAAAATCATTGAGGAGGTGAGCACAGCGTCTCTGAGGGTGCGAGATGGTTGTTTTCTCCATTTACAAGATCAATCATTTCAATAAAAGGACGTTCCTGGTACTGCCCCTGTGATGTGAGCCCCTTGCAAGTGCTCCAAGTGCTTTCGCGCCCAGGATTCAAGCTGAATCTCTCCCTTTATTGACTGTCCAGTGGAGACTTAGGTTCTCCCATGAGATTTTCACTGACAATCCCGACTTGTTGGACACAAGTGCTGGAAATCCCTAGCAGGAAAAAGGGAAACATTTCCCAACCTTTCTTCACCCGCTCTGTGCAAATCTTGTCCCTAGCCTCAAATCCTCGCCATACTATGCAGTGACTCATAAAGAATAGCAAAATAAACGGGGCTTGTGTTCAGGTTTTGTTTCAAACCTTGCGAGTCATTTTATCTGAAGGAAAAGCAGCGATGGCAAATCTGGGCTTTAGTGGAAGACTAAAGTTTGCCGGCTGCAAGACAGAGAACTAGGGGATCTAAGGCTTTAACTGAAGGGAGCAGGCGGTACTGACAGGATGCTGCAGAAAAGTTATCAGACGAGATTTCTCCATCACAAGGAAGCAGAAAAGGTTGGAGCCCAACTTCTCCCTTTTTCAGCCCACCCTCTAAAAGGTTTGTGAGGAAAGGGGCTTTCCTCCTCACCAGCACATGCAGGAGCAGACAGAGCAGGGTGAGAACATCACTCTGATGCATAGTCATAATTGTCAGGGTGAAAAAGCTGCTTCAGAGTATTTAATTTCACAGCTAACGAAAATCCAATCTCAATGTGCTTTCTATGATGAATGTCCTTAGGAGCCCACCTCTCCCTTCCTCGTGTGCCAAAGCATTTTAATGGATGCTAAGCTTAAATTTATTAGAAAACCACCAAGTTATTAGACCCGCAGTATGACACTGTGGATGTGGAAAGGGAAGGCAGGAGGAGGTTTTGCTACATATTCATCAGCTTCTAAGCTTTTCTTCAGAATTTCTTGAGAAAGTGACTCTTTTCTTTCCCCTTAACCACAAACAGACAAAAAATGAACAGAGCTCCCCAAGGCACATTTTGGATGCAGGCACTAAGCTATGAGCCTATGCCTTTGGGATGAATGCACACACTATCCGGTTAGCTCTGTCTGGGGCACTGATTTACACCACTTGTCCATGCAAGTACCTTCAGCGTTGCCTGTTGCTCTGACCATCCCTGCACACATCAGGCCACAGGGAAGGGAGCTGCGGTTTCTGGTGACGAGAGTCCTGCAACGGTGCAAGCTGGGCGAGAACCAGCCAAAGGATCAGAGTGCTGGAGTGATGTCCCAGGCTGCAGGGTGGCACCCGGGAATGGGACTGGGAGTCACTCACCCCAGGAGAAAAGCTGGTACAGAGGAGAATCCAGCAGGAGAGGAGGATGTCAAGGTGCTGGAGACTGGCAGCCCCCCATGTACTATGGGTGGGCAGGAGGACACACCGCTGGTGGTGAAAGGGGGCTGCTGGGTTCATCTCCTCCACAGAGCACCCTGGACACTAAATGCTTCACAGCACAGTGAAAATAATCTCCTTTACTCTCCTGTGCTCTTTGGAGGGTAAAGAGTGTCCATGGTACAGGGACAGGTGATTTATACCTCCCTGTACCAGACTGTCCATGAGAATGACATCCTTCATTAACCTAATTGGAAACAACCTTTATTTAGGGCTGAGCAAATCATTCTTGAAATTCTCATAGGCCATATTTCATTCTTCCTCAAGAGCCCTTGGAAGCAGGCATGCTGAAAACAGCACACGCACACCACCTCTCCGAGATGCTTCAGCAAAGCATACATGTATTAAGAACATGGAGCCTGGGAAAAAGGAGGGACTGTGGTCATACAGCTGCACTGGTGACGAGACAGGGCAAGGCCCAGCATGAACAGTCTGGAAGGAATTGTTCCTGCTCCTCAGCGTGCGTGCACACACGCGGCAAAGGAAGGAGAGAACTGGCAAAGCTTGCAGGACTTTATTTCCTTCATATCCCTGGCAGGTCTCCACCCTGCAATACATCAGGGGACCTACAAGTGTCCTGTGAGATCAAGCTGGCAAAAAGTAACAATAATCCAGGGGAGAGGAACTTCTATTCCTGACATATTACTTGGGATAGGGCCTTATTTTTATGGTTGTGCTTGAGCTATTTGTAAAGCACACAGCTCTCATCCTAATACAGAAAATGATAAAAATGCATCTCCTGCACCGATAGATACGCTGATGTCATTGACACACGGACAATAAATCAGTTTTATAGACATATGGAAAGCTATCATTTTTGTGTCTGAAAGTAAATCATAAACTAGATCCTGTAAACTTACTGTAGCTGTGTGCAGCGTGCAGGCCAGTGAAGCTAGGATCAGTGCAAAAACTATTGCAAAAATCTCCGACTTTCCCCTGCTGCTTTCACTGGGGGCTTGTAAAGCCTTTTCCCCTCCAGATGCATTAGAAGGGGGTGCACTTGTCTGAGCTCCTCTGTGAGGGGGATGCCAGGACCTCTTCACACCTGGCTGCGGGAGGTGCTTACATGGTCTTTACCCTTGTGGAAACGAGACAGTGATTAACCTGCTTCCCTGCCAACTCACTAACCTGTTCTGGTTCTGCTTGTCTGCTGGAAACCTGCCCAAAGGCCTCCCTCTCTGCGCTGCTCCCTCAGGTGAGCCTGCGACAGAGGGGGAAGCTTGCGCAAGCCTCCCCCTCTGCTGTCATCTTTAGTGGAGGGCCACAAGCTGCAGAAGCATCAGTGCAGGTGCTAAACACATCCACACTCATTTCTGACAGAAACAGCTGCTGGAGCTTTCTTCCAGCTCAAAAACATTTCAAAAACGTGACTATGCTCAATCAAGGCTAAATCTGTAACTCCTCTGGGAGGGACTTCAGACAAGAATGTCTTATTGGGACTACCCAGCCAGCACAACGCAGCCCCTTAAAATCAAACTGCTTGGCCACGTAGTCTTTGGGCATACAAAGCTGCTGCTGAATTTGATTTAAGCTTCATTGCTCAGACTCTGTTCTGAGAAGAGACAGACTGTGAAAGCTCCTTTCCCCTCAATTTAATCAGACTTCAAAATGAGATGAAGTTTTCCAAGCAGCTGCTACCACAGGTACATTACCAGGAAACCCTCGTGTTCTGCATCCCAGACCCTATTCTTGTGTCCGCAGGAAGAATCAAACCTAAACCTACATCCCATGTCCGTATCTGGCACCTGAGAGAACACTGGCATGGCTGGACTGGCCAGATCGCATGCACCGTCTACCTGAAAAAACACACATTTTATTTTGTGTGATTGTTGCGTTTGCCCTTTTCCTGTCCAGATTTGGACAGTTGCTTTTCTTCAGCCAACGAAAGCCAGAGCCTTTCTTGGAGAGGAGGAGGAAACCTGATGAGCCTGGAAACTCAGTTGACCTCCAGTCTCTTTCAATAGTAAATAGCAAGAATCGATTTCTGCAGTTCCTAGCACAGGGGAAGCTTAGACACAGCTGCCTGGCTGGCAAATAAAGCAAGCCTTAAAAAGTCACAGGAGAGCAAAAGAGCATACCTGAGTGACTGCTCAGTATCTGAAGGACAGATTGCAGTGTAAGGAAAGGCAGTCCCCAGTCCCCTACCCAAAAACACTTTGTAGATTACAGAGTTTTCCTCTGCCGGGGCTGCCCAGCCCCATCAGTTACAGACAGAACACGCCAGCTTTCTGCCTCCCCCTGTTAGCCACCCCAGACTCTTGCATGCCCCTTTCAGAGGGGGTGCAACCCCACGCACCCTAAAGCTCTCAGTGAGATGTGTCCCTCACACACTCACACCGGTGCCCAAGGCTGCCCAGGCGGGGAGCAGAGGTCACCCAGGGCTGGCACTGCCGGTCCCCATGCCCACCCCGGGACACCACTTCCCTGCTGCTCCATCAACCCCCGGGGAACGTGTCTCACAGCCACGGGGACACAGCTCGGCTCCCTGCCCTCCTGCACCTGGCGACACCCACGGGGACCGTGTCCTCCCCACACCCAGGGCCGGGGATGCCCGGGGGCACCGTGTCCCTCCCGGGGATGCCGGGGCACCGCCTCCCCTGCGGCCGGTCCCCCCTTACCTTTCCCGGAGGAGTCC
>VWZL01005476.1:153376-183794 GCA_013396915.1 Stercorarius parasiticus
CTCTGCCCCCCGCACCGGGCTCAGCTCTGCCCCTGCCCTGCCCGCACCGGGCTCAGCTCTGCCCCACACCGGGCTCTGCCCCTGCCCTGCCCGCACCGGGCTCAGCTCTACCCGCCGCACCGGGCTCAGCTCTGCCCCGCACCGGGCTCTGCTCGGCCCCGCCCGCGGCGCTGGGCACAGCCGAGGGCCACTGTCCCCACTGCCAGGGCAGCTCTTGCGCTGCAGGGCTGGCACGGCCAGCTTGGCCCGTGCACCCTCTTCCCCACCAAGCACTCAGCCCCAGCACCCTCCTCCCCAGCCGCACACCCCCACTAATTGGCCTCGGAGCCTCTATTTTCATAGCAAGAGAAACTGAGGCACGGAGAGTGTAGTTTAAAGCAGTATCCCTGGCCTCAGCATCCCCAGGCTCACTTTCCTCTCCCCTTGGCCACCTCCTCTCACCCCCCTCAAGGGAAGCAGGCTGGTAATTCACTCACCTCTCCCTGAAGATCTGGCTGGCCACCCAGAACGACCCCATGCTGTGCTGCGAGGTGCTCCAAGGACATGCTCGGAGTGACAGAGGAGACAAGGAGGTGGGGATCGATGTGCTGAGCCTGTTGCCAATCGGAGCTTGGTTTTGTTTTCCACCCAAATCATTTGACCTGTCTCTACTTGGCAAAACACAAGTCACGACCATCACTTAACCATGCGTTTTGTTAATTCTCTCCACACCAAGAGCTCTCCCTTAGTTGCCAGTTAGAAATGGGAACAATATCAAAAATCCTAGTGCCCATTTTTAGAACTCCAAATATTGTCAGGACTGCTGGTCAGCTTGGATTCAGGTGCTTAAATCTGCTTCAGAAAGGAACCCCAAAGCTGGAAAAAGGGACAGCAATAGCACAGCAATAGCCTCATGTACTCTACGTGCTTTGGAAAGAGCCTTCATGAGAAACATTTATGGACTAAACAGCTATGTAAATAGATACATACTGAGATTATTATAAACTTAAAGTTGGTTGTTGTTTGTGTTCCAGAAACACAAAAGCCTCAGCCAAGTTTGAGGCCCCGTTGTGCAGTCCCCTCCACAAGGCCAGCGTTAACCCAAAGAGCCCGACATCCATCAGGGAATGTGTCCCATTTTATCCCTTTCACCTGGGATGGAGCCGAGACACACCATTCAGTGATACACCAAGGGACACAGAGAGTCCTCATCAGAGTCACAAGCTCAAAACAGGAGCAGCAGCACTTTCCACTCCACACCACGCTGTACACAGGGACTGCAAATGGTTACTAAACTTTGTGGGCACATTTGCACAATTGCATTATTTTTTTTAGCATAGTTTCCTTGGGAAACAGACCTCCATCTCGGTCTGTCTTTCCTCAGCAACACTGCTCCTCCCCAATAGCACTTCATTCATCAGCCGTTCTCATCCAGATTTGGAAGCAGGATTGAAATTTTTGAGATAATTTAGTTCCCACTTGGTTTGTGCAGTGGGGGAAGACCCAAAGGAGCTGGCTGAGAAGGTAAGAAAGCTCAGTGGAGATGCCATGGGGCAGCTGATCAAGCAGCACCCACCGACCCCTTCTTGTCTGCAAGAGATTTTGAGAGAGAGATGGAGGAGACAGGGGTTACGGAGGTGATGAAATAGAAAACCACACCTGCAGGAAACTAGACTTCATGGAACAGCTTTTTTTCTTAAATCCTAAACACACAGTGAGCTGTGCTTAAACCCAGACCTACCACTCTTTCAACATTGCTTTTTTATGGCAATGGTCGAGGCACAGAGCGAGTCTTTAAAGGAGTACTTTTGATCTGGGATTGAACCAACAGGTTGATTTCTAGAACTCAAAATTGACCTGAAGCGTAATTTTTTGCTGTGAATCCTAGAGATTTTGGTATAACCTTTGTTATCTTAAGGATCTAATTTTGTTTTCTAAGCTCTCCCTTCTTCTTCCTCCCTCTCTCCCACCCCATCCCCCAAGAAAGAAAGAATGAATATTTGAGCTATCAGTCCCCCAAAGGAACATGAGCCCAATCGACAGAGAATGACCACAGGGTGCTGGCAGCATTAAAAGGACAACAGACAAGGTATGTCAAACCTACACAACGTCACCTGTCCCAGAACTAATATGTCTGGCCGCCAGGCAGAAGACTCTGAAGGGGAAAAGACTTGCCATGCAGGTTACAGCCCGTGATTAGGCAGGCAGCTCAGAGCGCCCTGTTCCCCTTTCAACACAGCATTGGGACTACAATCCTTTTTCATTTTTCTCTGTCTCTCCCTCTCTGCCCCATGGGCCACAGGCAAAGGCTAACCAGAAGGTTTTGATTCCTTTTTGGTCACCTCCTGAAGAGACCTACTTGAGTTCAATCTGAAGACTGTAAGTACTTAGTTTTACTCCCAATCCATCGGAGCCCATTTGGCCCAGCTGAGGCGGCTTTGTACAGCAGATCCTGTTGGTCTAAGGTCTCCGTTCCAGCTATGCCTCCAAAAGACACCAGGGTTTAACTCTCTAAATGCCTGTTTAATCCTGTTTTCCTGTCAAGAACAGCTTCCCTGTTGGAAGATACTTTCTCCAGATGCTTTTGTAAGTCTCTGCTAATCAAATCAAACAAGCCTTTTCATGTAATTAAACATTTCAAGCATACGAATGCAGAATTTGCAGCATAAAACCTGAAAACTGAGGGGAATGGCAGTGAGCACAGGGACAAGGGAACTCCCCTGCTCATCAGTGAGCCAGGAGGACATCGCAGCAGCTGGCAGGACCTCCCCTTTACCAATGCCAGCCTCCAGACCTAGGAGCAAGCCTTCCAGATTCCATCTTTGAAATTAAGCCTATGGGCTCTTTTTCTTACAAAGAACTTGAAAATGAACACAAACGAACACAAACAAACAAAACCAAATTACTGCAGCTCTTCAAAACAGGCATCTGGGTTCTCCTTCAGCCAACGGAAGCTGGTAGGGGAAGAAAATGCACATGCGTACACATGTGGACATGCTACATCTTCCCATCCAGAGGAACCCAGTAAGTCATGTTATAGGCAAAGAACAACACAGCTCACCTCCTAAAGCTTTCAACCAGCTCTACACACAGTGACAAAAATCTACGAAAGTTGCCTTGTTTTGCAGCTGCAGCAATGAAATGTTATATTCACTGCTGCTTGCTCAGGCTTTCAGCCTTTCAGGGCAGGTCACTGCTTCCTCAGCACGGCTCTCCTGCTCCCCAGCTGGCCCGGCGAAGACGCGGGTATCACTTTTGCACCAGGCGAAGAAGGGACAGTGCAGCCCAGCTGCTACCCATCAGAGGGGCTTCGCAGCGCTGCGTCCTTGCCCAGCCTCAGCTCAGCATTTCTGCAGTCCAGATGGTGGGAAGTAACCTGAAACTCATACCCCTCCACCTGTTAGAAACTACCAGCTCGCCACCAGATACGGGACCCTTTCCCGCGAGCACCCCATTAAAATGTTGGCAGCACAACTCTGATAGTGTTGGAGATAAGACTTTGGGAACCACTAGTCTGTCTGTATTTGGACTTCCTTCCCTGTCATTCTACCCCTCCGCTGGCAGATGCTGGCTGTAAGAATTTGTAAGCGTACCAGTGCATTCAGTCATTTAAACCTCAACATTGTGCACCTAACTTGTATGTGCAAATACTACAACCTTTTCCAGGCAAACTGGGCATTTTGACACACAAGCATTCATTATGGAGATGTGTGCTTACAGTTAATTTACTTGTGTAATAACTCTACGTGGAAAATAGACACAGCCATGCCTCTCTTCTGCATATCAACCCTGACACTGAATACTGTCCCAGCGGCAATCTCTGGCTGGGAGCTCCCACCCTCCCTGCAGTACATGCTCTGCAATAGCGAGCAGGGAAAGCTGTTTTTAAGAGGCCAAGGACAAGAGGATACATAGCTGCGGGCAGCACTGCCAGTGTTGCCAGGTGCTCAGTTCTCTGTATGTTTCTTCCATCTCTGGCCATTTTTTTGGCATTGACGGTGAAATGAAAAAGCATTCCTTGGGGTACCAAAGGGACATGGCAGAACATCTGTTTTCTGAGACAAAGGAGGAGGGATGCTGCTGCCCAGCAAAAGGTAGCAAGCCATCTGATCAGATCTGCAAGGAAGTAACTTAGATAAAGACAAGAGAAACAAACATCAACTGGGCATAGGGAATATCCTGGGAAACCAGTGGAAGTTCCCCAATACCAGGAGATTAAAATGATTCAAAGAAGAAAAAAAAGAAGATGACAGGAAGAGGTTGGTGTGGTGGAGAGTTAATTCCCCATGCTTGCTCTGCTGTGGAACAGGTGTCTGAGAGACCATCCAGCTACAGCATCATTAGAAGAAAATTCCAGCATAATACATAAGATATTCTAGTTGCTACATCTAATTATGAGGAAGAGTAAATCACCATAAAAAAATTATCCATCAAACAGAGTATAAACACGTAATTGACAATCAAACTAAGAGCTGCCATCCATCTTCAGAGGCTCTTGCTGTGTATAAAAAGACACTACTTGTATTCAAGAAGTAGAAGAGTGCTTCTGGAGTTATTGTAAAGACCTATTAATCCAATAAATCTTTAAATATTTACAAAAACTTGATCCAAAAATGAAAACTTTGTCCAGTATGTTTTCTCAAACTGGAGACCAGTAGGACTCTGCATTATCAAACTGGATTTTGCTAAGGCAGCTGGGCAGATGTTTATAACAGTGCTTTGTGAAACATCTGGTGCTAATCTAACTAAAGAATTCTTAATTAGCCATTAATTTCCTCAATAACACAAAATTCTAGACCACCTGCCAAGACCACTGACAGGTCTAGCTAGACTAGGGTGCTTAAGAATGCAGCATGAACTGTGCACCTTGCCCCTAAAGCTCAAATTTTTATACCCTTATTCATATCTTGCTCTTCCTCCATCAAAGGCCACATAAACAAAGTAAAATGGAGTCACTGTCACACCGGGATGATGCCTTCAGCCAGACCTGAGTTACATCCCCAGCAAATGCCCCATGGGCCTCACCCTTACGGTTTCCAGTGAGCAACTCATAGCAGTGCTCCAACCTCAGCCTGGACCTCAGCCCAGGCTCAGGAGGTCCCGGCCGGCTCCTTGGGTGGGTGCTGCTGGTGAGCGTGAACATCTGCCGTTCGGCAGCCAAAGCAGCCTGCGTCCCATGGCAAGATGGTTGTGTTGGCACTGGTGACAGGTTTGAGAGCGAGCTGCAGCCAAACAGGCTCCTTTATAGCTGTGCTGCTCGGAGAGTGAATCAAGCAGCCCTTCCAGTCTGTGATGGTTGCTTTAATGACCAAGGCTGAGATTTTGGCCTCTGCCTTTTGAACAGAAAGCTCTGTGGATGCGCTACATGCATCCACAAGCTGCTCCAGCTACATAAAAATGCTATTTAGGCTTTTCCTTGTTACTGATCCATCACCTGGGCAGCAAGTGTCAGCTTTATCGCACAGACCTCCTATATTCCCAAACTGTTACTGGTCCCTTCAATGTATTTATCTATTTTGTTTTTAAGTGAAGGGCTGATGGAGTTCAGATTTCCATTTAGTATTTTTACAGCAGTACAGCTGGGAGGTCATTTGTGAATTTATTGGATTTTAGTGCTTTGGTGATAAAAATGTTTTATTTTAAAATTAGATGGTTATCCAGGATCCTCTGCGAGCACTTCCATCATTGATAAAAGTACCGAGGGAGTAAGAGGCAGGATGGACTCTACACCGTTGCACTCGATCATGAGACTGAGACTATCCTGAAATCCACGGACTTCTAGGGTCTGAGGAATTTTGTAAGTGGCCTGTTCCTGATTACCAATGGCAGTTAATTAATTCCTAATGATCTCCTTGGCTCAAGTTGAGTCTTGAATCACAATTTTCTGCTCTTAGTCTTAAGCCGTGGTGTTTCTCTTCCTTTTTATGAAAACAGACATGGTTACACCCTTTTTAAAGGTCTCTGGCAATGGCAGCCCTGAACACAGTATCAACAGAGGTAATTATTCAGGCAAAATGTCCATGAAACCTGTATTGTTGGCAGATAATGTTCCTTACAAATAGCTATTCCTACTTACATGAGTGACCTTTACAGGCAATGAAAGGTGCAGCCTACACCTTGAACTTAAACCCATACAACTTTTCTAATCACACATTTCCGTTTTAAAAAGGGACAGGCATTTCTATTAGAAAACTGTAAGGAGACAACACTTCAATAAGTATAACACTTACTAATATCCATGAATGTTAGAAACTCAGGTATTGAGTGGTATATGAAAATATCATTCCCCTTCAGCATGAAATTGGCACATCTAAAAGTCCAGTGAAACATCTCATTTCCATTCCAATGACTTCTAGGAACAAAGTCTTACAGAAATCTCTCAAATGAGAAGACTCTCAGCGCAAAGCCAAGAAAGAAGAATTCTACCACACAGGAACTATTTCTTTGCAAAAAGTTGAGTGTTTCAGGTAAAAGAAGGTTTATAAGGAAACACGAGTGTGGGACTGGAGGTGCTGACATATGGGAGTATGCTGCTTCCTGCAGTCTCTGCTGCAGCAACATTCGTGTCCGGCAGAGGAGCAGAGCAGACAGTCATGGATGGGTCTCCCTTAAATCACTGCAATGAGGTTTTCCAGAGCTTTCAGCTGACGCCCTTGGTAACTGAGAGCAGCCCCTGGCTGGCACACAGAGATGTTAACTGTACCATTCCCAGTGACCCTGCACTGGCAACAGGAGATTTGCCTCCAGCATTAGGACTCTCAGTTTCCTTGGTCACCTCTGGTTGCCTCAGTTTCCCCCTCAGAAGAAAGCAGATTGCAGGGATGTTGTGAGGCATAATTTAAATTTGCAAGATGCGCTGACATCACTAGCTAGAGATCTGTTCTGAACATTTAACTTTTCTTTATCACAGCCTAAACAGAAAACCAGTCAGCAACACAGCAATTAAAACTGAACCATTCGAGGAGGCTGCAAGAGAAGCGATGTTTAGCTTTTTCATTAAATAGCAGTGACAGATACAGATTAGGAACATGTTCCATAGCATGAACATGAAGCCCAGCTGCAGCCTGAGGCATAGCGAAGCCTGGAAGAACCACAGTCATTTGTATGCAAATGACAGAGTTGTCCACAGAAACATGAATCAATGACAGTACATGTGTGCAGAGATTTGGAAGCACAGTGCTCAGTCTCCTACAAAGAGGATGGGAATACTTTTCTCTCTTGTACACCTAGTTTGTTCCTGCCGAATAAAGCGGCACGTACTGCAAATTGCTCTCATCAATAATCAAGCCAGGAGAGGCGAAAATAAAGTGGCAAGGAGCAGGGATCCAGGGCTCAAGTGGCAAAACAGCTCTGATGATATTGTGCTCAAAAAACATGGTATCAAAACTATTCATGAGAGAGAGAGGCTTGAACAACTTTGTGTTGGTCGGGGAAGATGGAGACCCTGGGGGTGGCTCTGCCCTTCATGGTGTTTCAGACATGAGTCCTTTCCACCACCCCCCAAGCAGGTGAGCAGCAGTGTAATGGGACAGAGAGGTGGAATTAGAGCTGTTGTGCCCCACAGTCACTCACCTGCGAAGCAGGAGCTCCAGGAGACAGAGTGAACATGTGCAGGAGCAGGCAGCTGCCACTACAGCATGTCAGCAGGAGATGGGAATTCAAACTCCTGCGTGAAAGGGGACACAGTCACAAATCTGAGAGTGGCCAGAAATAGCACAGCCCCGTGGAAGGGTCTTACTGCCAGGACAGGGGCGGTCACGAGGAATACGAGTCAGCCAGCTGCACTGCGCTGCCCAAGCCAAATGCTGCTGTGTCCTGCATTGTCAGGGAGCTGAAAGGAGCCTCGTCCTTCAGTCAAATGAAAAATTAGTCCTTGGACGTATTCATGGGACAAGAGAGTGCAGAAACAATTGGGAGGAAACTATCTCCATACTCACCTGGATTAATGACTCAGAAAACTGTCCAAACAGCTGTGTCTGATACCGAGGATATCTGCAGGCAGCAAAAGGCTCCGTACCAGATACAAACACTATCTCCACCGTGCAGGCCTGCGCTGGCAGCTGCAGGAAGGGGAGTTCCCTAAGAGACAGCTCTATTTTCAGCATGAGGGGCAGCAACCTAATGGCCACAGGTGGGGTAGAAAGGTCTTGATGTACAGATGGGCACGCTTACCTCCTTTGCCAGTCGTGCATAGAGCACAACGCTGTGCAGTACCAGAACAAAAGGATGAATCTCGCACGACATCCTTCCTAGGGATTCACTTCTGCCCTTGTTTGATGTTCTCTGTACATGGCCATCAGCACAACTGCAGCCCAAACCTGTTTGAGCTAAGGGACAAGCTTCAGGTGGGAGTTGAAGGAAACAAACCCTTTGGAGGACTTGCTCCTTTGTTGACAATTTATATGAGCAAAAAAGACCATGTGAGACCAAACAAGCCATTCTAAACAATTATTTACCTACTCACGTACTGTTCCTATGGTACAAGTAAATGCCTGTATTGATCAAACACAAAGAAAACGTGACTGGGCAGTGGGCTAATGACTACCCACTGTGAGACAGCTGGCTTAGACCATTGGAAGTCCCTGCTGCTAGATGCCTCTTCCACTCTCTAGACAAATTGCATCCTTCAAACAACCTGTCTCAAAGGACAGTAAGAAGTTTATTTTTCAAGGCACAGAAGTCCACAGAGATTACATGGTGGGAACACTACCCACCAGCCAAAGCCAAACTCCCAGCCAAGGTGGAGCCTTCACTTCTGAACCGATACAAACACCGAAAACATTGTCTTGACATTGATTTCCCTCATCATTCCCAGAATTAAAGGCTGCACACCATCAGGTTCCCGCTAACATTTATCACCTCCACAGAACAATTGGATAAACTCTTTTTCCAGCATTCCTCAGCATGTGTTGGGATCTCATTTTCCTGGACAAGGACATTTCTCCCAGCCTTTGTAGTGTCCTGCCCATTGCATGGCACCCTACAGACCTCACTACACTCATCCGCAGGAACCGCTCCAAGCTCTGCTAATGAACGGTTCTGTAACTTCAGGCAAATGACTGAAACTCTGCCTTGTTACCTCCATGACGCAACACTGACATGGCACCTTTGCAGTTCTTGGGGTGATACAAAGCTTTGGTGGTCATGACTGAGATGAAGAGTTTGGTCAGCACAAATTCCCACTCATGCTTCCTTACATTAGAGATAAAACCTTTCACTGACAGAGCTGGTATTTAACCCCTTGTGAAAACCCTACTATTAAACCCATTAACCGGTAAGCACTCAACAGGATGGATAACACTGACATGACTTGCCTGCAGCTCATGACTAGCCCAGGAATATGAAGCCCCAAAGCTACTGGCATAGTAATGTTTTAGCCAGGTCTGCCACAGGAAATTTTAAAAGGAATATCAGCAGCTGCCAGGCAAAATTCATTCAGGACAATGAACAAAAAGATTTTGAAATAAATTTGTAGTCTTCAGGAAGTGAAAGTCCAATATCTCAAAGAATTATCAAGTACAAAGGAAGGTCTATAAAAATAAGTAGTGATGAGTTGAGAGGATCATTTGTGAAGGAACAGAGCCCACGAAGGACAACTTGGGGATTATTTCAGCTAAAACCAGGGACCTACAAGCAGATTAATTTTAAATACAATGGAAAAAAATGAACTGAACCACTAAATAAGAGTGTGGAACTGAAGAGAGGGCTTTGGATTCCACTCAAGTGGCTGGTTTATGCCCCTTACAGAGAGGCTCAAAGGGACAAAACACAGCAGATACTCTGTAAGTCACTTCCCAGCTCCGCTGCCGTGCATGAGCAGGGCATCTTAGTGAAGCATTATCGTCCCCACTTGGCAGAAAATTTGTGAAGACCAGCTGAGAGGTCTCCAAGCCAGACAGCTGCAGCTAAAGTGCTGCATACTACCACTCTTGGCTTCCACTCAGACCACAAGAGCATTTAATTTTAGAGAGCAAACAGAGAGCAGAGAATAATAGTGCTGATTTCAATTGCATTCATAAAGCAGACAGTGTCCTAAGCTTTAGAAAAGACAGAGCTACAACATAATCAACGAGGTCAAAGATATTTCCCTAAAAGCATGCTCCTAACATTTGACCTCGATAACAGTAGATTGAAAGATGATAAATTCTCTTTCAAGATAGGCTTGGTCAGATTCCTAAAGACAGAGAAAATCACCATAAACAGGAACAGAAGAAAATTATGAAGCAAAACTGCCTGAACGTAGAGTGAGGTTCTCTGTAAAGCCTCATCCCCTCTCTCAGTAACCCACAATTACTTGGCTAGAGCAGGGATGTACCAAAACAGACACAGTACATCATACTAATGAAATTAATCTGTAAAGCATTACTTCCAGTTCCATTGCTCTCCCTTTTGGTGAATCATGTCATCTCACTGGGCCTCTGCTTCCCCACCTGCAGATGGCATTAATAGCATTTATTTCGCAGTTTTCGCACAGTGTGATGTGAGCTTCTGCTTCTGTGCATGGCTCTGAAATCTGCATGCCATGAGTTTTTCAGCATGCCAGTCGCAGTTTCTCCTTTGGTATCTCCCAGGCACATTTTGTACCTGCTAATGCCACCCATCAGTCTGTTGTGCCTTGCTGTGTCAAGTGTCTTACAGATGTCTGTGTCCATCGCCTCCTGTGCGCAACTCTGCTCATTCCTTTATCACCTTAAAAGCTGGGGGAGAAACCCCACTACATTCATCTGACAAAATTTAGCCACACTGGCTGATTTTTAACAACTCACATTTCTCCCACTGCTTCGTGCTCTCATCTCATTTTATCATCACTAGATTCTTACCTAGCCTAAGGTCAGACTCACTGGCCTATAACTTCCTGAGTACGCCCGTGCTGAAGAGGCAGCTCAGCATCTTTGCAAGTGGGTTAGGGACAGATTTGAAGGGTAACATTTTGTGAGAAACAACGCTAGGTGATGGCATTCATTTAAGACAGATCTATGCTACAAGCTACGCATGCTGTTGCCCAACTTCCAACCATCTGTACACCAAATTTTCAGCTTTATGTTAAATAGACATTAATCCCATGCTTGTATACTTAGATGGAGGCATGAGATAACACATATGTTGCTCTTGAGATGCACTTCCCCCCTCACAATTTGTGTTTGTGAGTGTAATGGAAATATATATTAAAATATATGTTTCTGTTCTTGTATTTGGCTTTTCAGTGCCACCCACAATTCCCAGTGCCTGCATATTCTGGCTTCTCACATCCCACTTGTCCGCTGTGCTTTGAATGCTGCCTGCTACTTACAGTCGAGCTGGCCAGAGCTTAACCCTTTAAATTTCAAGATCCTCCCTCAGGCTCTCTCCAAACCAGCCCTGTTCTGCTCCACAGCCCTGGACATGATACTGCACAGCATCCCCGGGAGCCCTCTGGGCCTGGATCCCACCCGCTGTCAGCACCACCAGGAGCCAACAGCCGGCAAAGCAACCAGGGTGCTCCCTCTCCACCTTCCTCTGCCACAAATCGCTCACCTCACCCCTTGCCATAGGTTCTCAGCAGTCAAACTTTAGTGAAGAGACCAAAGCAGAGGAGAGAGGGGCAAACACTTGTGGAGCAACAAGCTGAAGGTCCTGGAGCAGGCTCTAATACTGGGAGTCAAGGGTTAAAACATGCCTTGGGGTTACTTTCCTAGGATCCGACAAAAGCCTGGAAAGCAAAGGGCATAAAACCCAAATATAGCAGCACTCAGACCAGCTAAGAACCATCCACAGAGACTCTAGTTATCCTGGTTACAACAAGGAATAACTGACATTTTTTACTTTAAACTTCAGTACAGAGAAAACTCTTCCAGCTCATGGCTATTTCATAGCAATGACAAGGACTAAGCTGTGGGGATGGCGCAAAGGGCTATGTGTTTCATGACGTTATCTCAAAGGGAACAGATGTGCTGAGATCAAAGAGCACTTACTAGTTCAGCCATTCCTTGCGTCCTTCAACTGTGGTGTCTCCTTTATGCCACATACCTGTCTGCTTTTCCCAACAAAACTGAAGAGATTGGCACGCTTTTAGGTTCCTATGATACATGGAACGCATTAGGCCTTTAAGTCTCATTTTCTGCAAGATCTCTGCAAACCCACAGTCAGTTCCATTAACATTCACCGTGTCTCACATTGGCATTGCAAAGTAGAACTGGTGCACCCAACACTGGCAGACCAGTGCGTGCCTCACGGCCTTCAACACACTCACACACAGCAGCAGAACCCTACCGTCACTAAGGTGCATTCATGCCGAGAATTTAGGTTTGGTCCAGGAAAGGAAAAATTTAGTATTTTAACATCCTTAGGTGTGTCACTTCACTGAACCAGTCTGCAAGGCTCTCTGTTTCATTAACAACTCCAAAGGCCGATTTTCTCAATACTTTTAGGTCTCCCAGAGGTCACCAAAGGAGCATGGGTCTCAGTTGCACAAGGATGCTGTACATCGTGCTTCAGTTTGCAAATGCCACATGGCCATGTGACAAATCAGACAGGTTCCATCATATTATGGTTGGACTAGATGATCTGAAAGGTCCTTTCCAACATAGGCAATTCTATGATTCTATGAATTCTACATGCAATTGGAAGTGCATGGAGATCTGTGCACTGTGGTTTTGTACAAGGCTCTACGTGGGTGAAATGCCCTGACAAGAAATATAACCTCTGTAGCGGTGAATAAGGCTTCATCCTTCGGAATTACGGACTAGATTCTCAACTGGCATAAATCAAACACAGCTCTAAGCGGCACCAAAGGAACAATACATAGCAGCTGACAAAAGGTTGTAACACGAAATCAAAGAAAGAGGCAAACATAACTAGAAAACTGATTATTCTTCAATCTCCTTCCTTCCACAGATGCCCCGAGTATCATCTCCGCTCTTCTTTGAAAGCCACATATTTCTGTTCTTCCCAGCCCTACCTGCTCCTCCCACAAGAACTGAAAGTTAGCTACCAGCTTGACAAAAACACTGGAAGGTACTATCCTCCTTAGCACACAGCTTGTGCTAACTCATACCTTAACAAGCTACCAAAGCATCAGTATCTTGCTGCTGAAAACATTGTGGAAGGACACAAGAACTTGCATCAACACAGGAAACATCCTGTGTGTTTCCAAGCCCTGAGAGCAGCACTTCCAGGAAGGGCCACCAGCCCTACACCAGGCATTTCACACTCTGGAGTGAATTCCTTTAATTTTTATTTTATTATTTTCTAATGTTCAAAGTCTACTTTTAACACATGCAGACTTAGTTTCTTATCAAGTTATTTTATTTCAGGAAAACACATGGCAGATTAATTTCCATTAGAAAAGCATCAATTTAAACAGATCTTTGGCTGGAGTTTCAAATTGTTCCTAATTAATATTCCCTTTGAAAGCTATCAACTTCCTTTGCTACTAACCTAGCTTTTCTGTATCAGAATATAAAACTAGTATTTCAAGAAAAAGTCACTTTTGCGTGTAGAGTCATTAGATACCACTTCGTTATCAGGGTCAATTTTTAAGACAATTTTTTCTCCTCCTCTCTCAAGGTCTGCCAGGCCAAGAACTTTCTCCCCTTATCTTCCCGTTCATACTGCTCTTTTACACTGGCGCAATTTCTTTCCCACATTTCTTTACTCCATGGCTTGATAGTTTTTAATGAGCCTTTCACACCTGTGGTTTTATCTAGTATTAATTCTGTACCCTCAGTTCCGCTCCCTGTTGTACAGATCGGGTTTAACCACATTGTAACCAGCGGTCCTCCGCTAGCCCAAAGATTATGGTGCCAGACTTTATTTTCAACATAAAACTGTGCCAGTCATGATTAAAAGACAGTGCCTCGGCAACCAGTGCATAACCTAGTTCGGTGTCTCAATGAGGTTTCTAGCAGACAATTTTCCCTAATCACAAACCCACTTAAAAACCTCTTTGTTTGCTGGCAATGGGAGAGCCGTTGACTGAACAGAACTGGAAATCAGGCTCCTCTTCACGAAGCTGCTTCTGGGGCAGAGCTGCCAGGTGCCAGGACATTAGTGCAGCAGGGAACAAACTTTTCAGCTACATCCCATCGGGGAGGTGGGTGAAATGTGGACATCCCCAGCAGCTGAACCGGTGCCTTTCACAAGCACCACATTCCAGGGAGTACAAATGGAGAAACCGGGACATGACTTCCAGTTTGACAGGGAAGGTGTCTGCTGGCAATGAATGAACCTCCCCGTGACTTCAAGCTTTGTTGGGGGAAAAAAAAAAAAAAGAGGACAAATTTTAAGTGCCATGGGAATAAAAATACCCCATCGCTTCATTTTATTCTGTCACTCTGAACAAATGCAGTGCTTGTTTTTAGGACTACTTTTCAGATAGCCATATGATTTCTGAACAGAAAATTCACAGTGCCGAGCACTGACAGAAAAATCACTGCCTCTAGCTATTATCTAGTCATATGGAAAATATTTGACTGAGGAAAAAAAGTCCTTCATTGGAGAGCTTGAGTGATAAGCTGCAGGCAGAAAAAGCAGAATCAAAGCAGTGTCAAACCTGCATTCACTCCCAAGATATGCGAGCAGCCTACTTAAGCTCAGTAAAAGTCATTTTGCCAACAGGCTTTGAGCCTGTTGAAGAGAAGTAGGAAGTACAATGAAAGGAAAAAGAGGATTTTTAAACCGAGCACTGAAAAGTACCAGAAGATGCCTACAACCTGCTCTGAGACTACAAACTCAGAAACAAGCCAAGAAGGAAAATACAGTGATTATACCCTAGGCTTGTACTGTGACAAGGAACATTTTGTTTTGGCCATTCCTAGCAGGTAGGGTTCTTGCTGGCAAAGTCCTGTAGGTTTTGCACTTCTGCTATATGTTGCTTCCTAGGATGTCTCATCTTTCTTTCCCTCAAATAATGTTTATAGACCTCACAGTGTTTTAACACATCTCAAAAATGACTTTACAGAAAACAGGTTGTTTTCTTCCTCAGCTTTCCATTGTATTGCAGCTAAACCCAAGTAGAACGATGGCTACACACCACGTCTTTGTGACTCAACCCTGCTTCTGCTTACCAAATTCCTTGCAGAGCAAGACCAGACCGACACGAGGTTCCCAAAGGTATCTACACCATTGCAACATTTAACAGGCTGCATTTTAAGCAGTGACCACTGAACCAGGAAGAAAGAATTTAACTCCAGCTGCAGGCAGAACTGCACTAAAGATAAATTTGTGCCAAAAGTTTTAGGTGTGAGTTACTAGTATCTGAATACTGCACCTTCCCTCTTTCATTATGAAAGGAAGTGCTTGGACAGGAGCATCATTTTATTAAGCAGCACATAATGTTCACTGTAGTATACACAGCAGCACGGTTCTCATGCTCTACTTCACAGCATTAAAATGAACTATCCTCCAAGCAGGAGAAATCTTCACATATCAAAGATTCAAACACCACAGGCTTTGATGCTGCCAGAAGAGATTCTTTTAATTTTTGATATGCCTCTAAATAGTCCAAGACTTTACAAGTCACAATGGAAAGTGAATCAGACTTTGATTCCTGAAACAGGCAGAAGTCACTAAAAGAGTCCAAGCAAACGGCAGTTTTGAAAACCTAGATATGGCAGACTTTTCACAGAGCCTGGCAGTGATCCGTGGAGTAGAGAATGCATTTCAAATGAACCAGTGCTTCTCTACCTGAATATTGAAATGCAGGAGTAAGAAAGGGAAAGAAAGGGATCCCTAGGACTGGCTGTGCATGGAAAGCACCTTTCAAGTTTGAACAAACTCCAAAGATATAAGACCCTCCCTGGTAGGACAAGGGCCACACACAGAGCAAACACTCCCTTCTACCCTCAAGTACTCACCCATTCTAAATCTTATTTCTGTTACCAGGCTGAAATCCTCCACTGGAGATCTAGGAGTGGGAGACGGAGCCTAACGGCATCTTCTGCTCAGCTCCCATCTCCCCAGCTCTGTCCTGGAGCAGCACTGGCACGGCAGCCCATCCCTTTGGTACTGGGGCGGACTGCGGCCTCCAGCACCAGTTCTCAGGGCAGACGCCGAATAAAACATCCCCCTAAACGACATACAAAGTTTCCTTAAATCCTTATCAACACAAGACCCAAAACACATCAGATCATCTACTGGACACTGTCTATAAAAACCTGTAAAGCAGGAAACAGTATTCCTACAATATGATGCTGTTCTGCCACTAGGCTTCATCTTTTTCCTTAAACTTAATTTCTACTCTTCCTACCCTTAACTGTAGCCTCGCTCACACTGTGTGTTCGCTGCAGAAGCTATACATAAATCTTTTCTCAGAAGCTGGCCAAATTGATCTCACTCTCCCAAGACAGAGTCTCACCGTGCTCTGTCCTCCTAGCATGGAAACGGCGAGGCACACGCAGTAACCAATACCAGAGTGCCATCTATAGCTATTTCACATGACTTCGCAGCAAAGCCAAGTAGAAGATGTACACGCATGCTCATTCCCCTCCCTGGCATTAGGAAGACCTCTCAGAGAAACTTCTGTCATTAAATTCGCTTATTCTCCAGACCTTTATCATAGCAAAAGATGTAACAATAGCTGCCCTAAGAGGGGTTTTACTTCTCCCGGAGTGAGAGGCGGAGCGTGGGGAATAACACCCCTCTCCCCACTCTCCCCTAAAAAGGAGAGGCAGAGCATATGCATACAGCCCACTGATTTCTGCTGAGGTGGCCCAAAGCCAGCTTATAAAGCAGGCTTGTTACAGCTACAAGAATACATCTTCTCATTTAATACTGTGTGAAAAGATGCTAGAACAGGTTTGCATTTTTAGGGCCAGGCACCAAGCACAAAGCAGAAAAAGATGGAAACGGCATTCTCCCCTCAGTGTACATCCCAGGACCGATAAATGAGCCATCTCAATCAGCTCTTCCCAAAGGAAACCGAGGTCCTGGGGAGGTGTTTCATAGCAGTGCTGAGCTGAGCCCTCTGGACAGAAAGGCTCATGGATAACTCCAGCAATGCAGCCTGAGGAAACAGGTTTTGAACAGGTGATGTGGCAGATGGCATTCTTGTCCCCTTCTGCTTCTGCCACTAAATCAACCCGTGCTAGCTGTGGCCAGTAAATCCGTACAGCCACCCTGCTCCTTGGGCTCACCAAGCACTGGCGCTGCCAGGCACAGAGCGAGCTGTCAGCGGCACCCTGCTGATTCCCCCCACCATCCCTTGGGGGTCACAACACAACCCTCTCCATGTGAGTAAATACAGGCTCTACTGCATGCTCGGCTGTAATGGAGAATATGTCCAAAAAACCTAGCCAAACAACAACCCCATCACTTCGGAGTCAGACAACGCCACCTACACATCCCAACCAAGCCAGCAAAGTGCTGCCAGGTGTCTGCTGGCTTCCAGTGTCAGAAACTGCCAAGGAACCGTTATGCAGCTATTTCCAGGGGTTGCATTCAACATTCCCACCCAGCCATGCTCCACCTAGGAACACAGAGGTAATCTTCGTGCCAAGACTCACCTCTGCAGGAGATCCTCCGACCCTGTGCTAACGCGGGTATCTAACAGGGTTCCTCTGTACCCTTTAAGGGACCACACAGATTCTTGTTATTAGTCAGTGAGCTCCTACCAGCTCCTGTGGCCCCGCTGTGGGACCACACGCACACCCACCGCTGCCGGTGGTGCAAGGGACACACACAGCAGACCACACAGGAGAGGAAGAGGCCTCTCCTCTCCATCACAGAGCTGCCTTGTGGGAAGGTCCACCATGAATATACCAGTTAGCACAAGCGCACTAAGATATGAAAACAGGCTGCTCCTTTTTAGACTTGCTGGTCGGTAGCATCTATTTTGATTAACAGTTCATTTATTAGGGTTTGGGGTTTACACATGCCACTGGCAAGGATCCACAACGGCATCACTACAGCAGCTCAGTCTTGCCTAACTGGAAGGTAAAGTCCAGGGCAGAGTTTACACATGTGCAATGATGGAGAGCCATGCAGAGATCACTGCTTCGGTGAACACAATCGATCAGTACTGGCCATGCTTTATAAAGCCGATCCGTGAAAATTTCAGGTAAGGCAGTTAAATTAAAGCTCGTTGCACACAAAGCTACAAACCATATTTTACTTTCTCTGGGGGAAAGCAACATTTTTCACTAAGGAGTTGATGAGCAGTTGTGGGTTGATTTTTCTTTTTCTTTTTTTAAAGCAGGTTGATGATGAAAAATCTCAGAACAGTATGACTATCATGAGAATGATTTCTAAAGCAGGAAGCATGACAGCCCCACACCCACAACAGCAGAAGCAGCTGCCACATACAAGTTGTCAGCCACACACTGCAGCTCTGATCCTGCACTACTTAAAGCTACTTGGGAGCTTTGACACTGTCTTCAACACAGTGAACTGCACAATGCAGAATTAGCTAAAAGCCCAGAATAAGAAAGGAAAAACAAATGGGTGGTATTACCCAAGTTAGAAGGTGTTTCACATCCTCATCACAAAGCAGGAACTGCTATGACAGAGCCCAGCCTGAACAGAAGCACCAGGACCATCACCACTTACACTCAGGACCTGCAGCACTGTGAAAGGCTCCCACCAATAAGAAATATCAGTAATTAAAACAATCTCTAAGCTCATCTGAGGTTCCCTGTAATATGACTTCAGTGCCTCCCAGACTCTGAATGCTGGAAGAGAAATTTCATCTTGATGCTAAGGGGAAAAAAAATAAATAAAAAAAAAAATCAGAGCAGGTTGTTTCATTTTTATCTGGAACATTTCCACCTGCCCACCTCTTTTCTGCACAAAGCCTTTCCAAGTTCAGTGGAAGTCCGTGCCTGGCTTTAAGCACAGGCAACAGAAGAAGCTGCTGGGTGTCAGGAAGATTTCCACAGCTACAGTGGAAAGCCAGACCCGCTGCTGCCAGCTGAGAGAGGAGCAGGAGCAGGGGCAGGTAATTGTAGTGGCAGAGCAGCAGCCACTACAGCCTCTGACCCTGCTGCATGTCAGGGTAAGAAAACAGGAAACCCAGCTCTCCGGGAAGGCATCTGTGGCAGCATGGCCCAGACGGGGGAAGCATTTCGCCTGCATTTGAAACAGCTTGGAGCAACTCTGCATTACAAAATGGCAGAAACCAACTGGCAGCACCCCACCAGCCCTGAGCAAGGCAGCACCTCCCCTGCCTGCAGGGGCTCCTACGGAGATGAGATCCTTTCTTTTGCACAGGTCAGGGCAGCAAAGCAGCTGTTCCCAAAAAAGCAACAACTCAAAGCGATGCCAGAGCTCCCATAGCCTGTCTCACACTGCGAAAGCAGCAAAAGCAGTGCAGGAGGGGGGGGAAAAAGGGAATTTCAAGGATTACTCCACTTTGGGCACTGCTAGGTGCTGTAAATTCCTGGTTACAGGTCAGTCATCCCCCCAGCTCTACACAGACAGCCTGGAATTGCAATGGCCTTTTCTGGCTTTGGCAGAAGTCTGGCTGCAGGCAGCTGCCCATCAGCACAGCATCTACCTCCAGCGCTACATGGGCTGCCTCGTCGCAGGGCTCTAGATTCCAGTCTGAGCCGAGGACCCACTACACAGCATAAAATATGCTAAGATATTTTCGATGCAGAGAGTTTTCAATGCTGTAAGGAACAGCCTTGCTTTCCACACATTAGCACATTGAAATCTGTACAGCAAGCCTGTCAAACAAAGCAGCTGCTCTCTGGCTCTCCTACACCTCTCCTCAGATGGAAGAGCTTCAATTATGTGCATGTCTGCAGGATTTTAACCTTTTGCCTGCCTCTACGCACTGCATAAGAAGATCTGATGCACTAGTCTCTTCATTTTCCTATGGCGGCTCAATGCAAAAGGTTGCCCTCGGAGTTTGTTTTTTCACAGCAGGGGCGTAGGAGTACAAAACCAGAAAGCTACTCAGTTACTGATTCCCTGCCCCTATGTTTCCAGACTGGCAAGACAAGTTAAAGAAAGTATTTTCTAGGGGAATATGATCAACTGTAGAAAAAAAGTAATTAAAAGTAACTGCAATGTCCAATTTTACTTAATTTTATACAAGAGCTCCAAGACATTTACACACTTACAATCTTTAGACAAACCCAACCACATCCCATGATTTTCAGAAGGACGCATGGAACATGCTTCACAAATAACTGTCGGGAACATTTGTAGCCCGACTCAGTTTCTGCTTAGATACCACAGTAATGGCTGTGCTAAAAGGTCTAATTAACTCCCACTAATTTCAGAGGAGTAACTAAACTAGAGCCAAACCAGGTACATCAACATGTTACCTTAACACGCAGTCGCCTCCTGCTTTTCTCTCAGTCACTCTGGCAACATATCAATTATCACCATGCTCAGATTAGTTCCTGTTTCTAAACAAATATTGAAAAGGTGAATCTTATCCCCTAAAAAGATTCTACAGGACAATTAGCAACATGTACTAAACGCTTGTAATCCACAGTTGTTCTTCCAGAAAAAATAAATTTAAGAGTTGTCGGTTCAAACCGTCAAAATCTAAACTACTTGACAGTGTATTGAACCTTTAAAGTTCTGTTGAGAACAAAAGACACAGCAGACACATGTAGGTCTGTAATCGGAAATGTCAGACAGTAAGAAAGCATAAAGTCTTGTTTTATATGCACCAGAAATGCACCAGCACAAGCAGCACAGCTGTGTCAGATAAGATTTCCTGCAAGAATATTTTAGTTACCTTGAGCCTGATTTTTGTAACCATCCCTGATGCTTCCAGTAACCTCAACAGACCGTTAGATTAGAGGACTTGTAGAAATGGCGCTTCAATGGTTTAAGCATTCACCTGACATGCTTTAACACAAAGAACAAATGAAAAAAAAATAAAAAGTAATCTAGTTTGGAACTTGAGAAGTTATCCTGCTCCAGAGCTAGCAGAATGAAAAAGGAGCCAGAAGGCCTAACTCCAGTGCCAAAAAGTACAGCAGTAGTGTCACACATCTTCTGCGAGATGCAGCTTACATCAGGAAGCTAGTCAGAGGAAGAGTCAAGGCTGGAAATCAATGTAGGTTAGCTTCACATCACACACAAAGCCCGCTCTCTACCCCACGTCAGTCTGTCTGCTGCAGACTGCTGACATATTGGCTTACATGCTCTTATGGAACAAACTGAGTCATGCTGCTGAGACTTGAAAATAAACGGTTTTTTTAAAAAGCTCTGCATTCTGTAGGCAGTACATCCCATTTCATAAAGCTGAGGCTCACAATACGTACACTTTTGCCCATTTTGCCCCCAAGATTACCTTTGTGTACCAACTCATTTCCGCATGCAAAACGCAGTTATGAAACAGACAGCTACATGCACTCGACTTTAAGAAAAGAGTTAAGCCTTTTCTTAAAGGCCTCTTTATTTTTAAATTCCGTCAAAACATAAATTAATTTAAACAAATCAGATGCAAAACAGCTGCATTTTAAATTAGCATATATTTTACTGTATCAATCACAGCAACCTCATACAGTAAGATACACAAAAATAGAGCATGGTATCACTTCAATTCAACACAGTTTTGTACTACAGTATTCCATGACATATATACACAGGACTTTTTCAAAGCAAGTACAGTCCCTGCTATGTTCACCGTAAAAATTACGTGGCATCACAGTTTTAGTTAATTCACTGTAGTGTGAGTAGCCATATGGAAATCGAACTAGTGAACTAGAAGATACACTGTATAGCAGCCAAACAGGCATGACACTTCAGAAGATGAACAAAAACAAAATAACCACTGAAATGAAAACCACCCTTAGACTGTATTTTAATAGTAAAATTGTTTTTAAATTCTTCACTATATACATAATGTATCTACATTTGTGTCATATTTATATATATATATATATTTATAAAAAAACCATACAAGATTTTGAAAACCTTAAAATCATTCACCTAAACAATATTCACCCCAACCTTCAGGGTCAGCAAGGCAACACTTGCCTATAACATTATGTTCAGTTGCAGTCACTTGATTCAGAAGTTTCCCTGATTGCTCAACACACACCATTCACTTTGTTTCTTAGTGCAAACTGTACAGTAACTTATTGTTCTCAGCCCTCTGTAAGACTCGGGTTTCATCTTATTTCCATAATACTTCCGACACCCATTTATGGCTAAAATTATTTTAGCTATTTTACATTAGCCTATATAGTTTCCCCNGGATCAATGGACATTAAGTTTAAAGCCTAGACTCTAACAGTGTTTAAAAAAAACCCTATGCGAATAATTTTAGTGCAAAGTGGACTACATAGTTTACACCTCAGCTAGAGTTCTTTACAGATATTTAAACACATTTAATTCTGCACATCAGATTAGGTTGCCTGATACTTTGTTCTAACTAGCTAGTTGGAATAAGGAAGTTAGAAGGATTCTTGTGGGTTTTCTTTTAATAAAAAACTAAAGCCTATTCACAATCAGGTGTTGTTTGGGGGTCAAACTGTACAGAACCTAGCACAACGGAGTCCTGGTTCTCAGCTAGGGTTCCTATGTGCTACACTAATACAGATAAATATTATTATCTGACTCACATCCATAACTGATGGGTTTACTTTAACAGGAGTCACAAATGAGCTCTGATTTTTAACCAGCCCAGTGCTTTACTTGCTGGACTACACTACAGACTTCGCAGTGAATTTGGAAGCAAGCGTAACATTTATACTTACAATTTCCATAACCACAAAGGAAAAGCATGTACTGAGAATGAAAAATCCTGCAATTCTTAGACAAGACTCCACTCAGACTAGTGGTAGCCTTATCAGGGGGAAAAAAATGTCAGATTAAAGAAACAAAAATTGATCAGAGCCAAGAACATCAGTCTGACACAGCAACTATAATAAGCTATGGAATACAGTACAAGGGAAACCAAAAAGTCACCTGAACAAATAACCCAGAGAGACCTCATAGTTATAATGATTCTACCACTTTTAAGAACTCAACATATTAAATATTTATTAAAAATAAACTGTTTCCAAATTACCTATTTACAGTACAAAGAACAGTACTTAATACATGTGCAACAGAAAGTAAAGAAAAATCGGTACTCATCTGGAAGGACAACACTCTAGGCATGATTTAAGTGACATGAGTACAGGTTCACCTTTTTAAAATACCACACAGTAAAAACCAGTAGGATGATATTGGCAACACCAGAAAATAAAGCACGTATTGTCCAGATTCAGATTATATAAACTTGAGATAAACAACTAGGAGATAAGGGGAAAAGGAAGAAACATAAAGACAAAAGGAAGAGATGCTGTGGTGTTTGCATTTTGGAGACCAAGAAATGCAGACACACTTCAAAAAATAGTCTTTGTTGGCAAAACAAGCCATTCACATATTCCTTGCACATTTTGAAGTCATACTTTATCAAAAACCGGCAGTAGTTTCATCACTCATAGAAAATGAGAAGCTTAATCTTTAGACTTTATTTTCAAGCCTTGCAAGGTTTTATTTGGGCAAGGAGATGACTGCAATGGAATAGAAAGGTGTGATGTCACTTTTCTAAAATACAACAGCTGCCAAGTTTTAAAGAAAAATGTGCTCTTCTCCCCCATTTAAATTGAAAAGTAATGATCATTTAGGAGTTACCTAAATTATAGCAGCATGAAATCTAATGTATCTGCAGCATCTGTGAAGCCACAAAAATCAAGAACTGGCACCTAATCACCGAACCATGGTTCCAAGTGTTTGGACATGTCATTTTGGTAAGAGGTCAGTGTATTTTCTTATCAGTGGAGTCAGAATATTAGTTAGGATAGCCCTTTCCCCTCCCCTCTTCCTTCCCCTCCAAGACAGACTAATCAAGTCTACCTATAAACTACATGGGACAGCTGGGATGATTTATAGTTTAACTGATTGTTAGGCATGAATCTGTGGAGCTCGCTTTTCCTACAGCAGGGATCGTAATAGTAAGCATTGAGACAAGTGTCACATGAGACTTTAGAGCAAAACGTGCAAGTGTTTGCAGCTCCGGATCGGTTACAAAAGCCGCAGCGCGAGGTGCCTGAAGGTTTGGATTTTGAACTGAATGGAGCAGCTCTGTCTTGACTCTGAGTCTGTGACGTGTACTGAGATTTCTCCCGTAAAGCAGATGCAGGAGACAAGCCATCATTTGGAAGTGGTTTGATCGAATAGGTACTCTGTTTCACTGCTGGGTATTCCTGCCTAGAGTTGAATAGATTGTCACACTTTTGGCAAACAGAAGTGCCACAAGGTACGCCACAGTTTTGGCACTTGGGGGAAGCTGTCTCTTTGGCTAGGTGGGTGCGTTTGTGGTAAACAGGGTTGGCATCATTTTTTAACAGCCATACGTCAGGCTTAATAGCATCTTGTCTTTTAAAATTTAACATACTTCTAGAATCGGGATCAGTATATAAATCTAAGTCCTCTTGAGCAGAAAAATAGGAGCTGTAAGGGACATTTGTTCTTAGCATGCCATTGTGATGAGACGAAGTTGGCAAGAATTCATCTGAGCACCCGTGTGGGGAGCTTGACATTGTCAGAAGAGAGGGTGATGGACGGATGATTTCATCTTTAATGTCATCTTCCGCATCAACTAAAATTGGTTCTTTCCTGAGACTCAGAGAGCTCATCAAAGGCGGTTTCTTACTTTCCCAATAATTATCGTATGTGTCCACTGATTTAGAAGGCTTGCTCACCTTTGGCTTGAAATAATCTTTAGAGGCCCGTTCGCTCGCTGATTTCTGGAGTACCATTCGTGCCATGGAAGTGTTTAAGTTTTCTTTGCACTCTGCACGCCGTTTCATGGCTTCTGAGCAGCCTCTAACATCTTCAGTGCTATTTTTTCGTTCGTTTATGACATCAATCTCTGAATAACCTTTATCTTTCACTTGCAAGTGAATTTCAAGAAGCTGCTCACATTCCACTTTGGCCAAAAAGAGTTCAAATGAAACCATTTTCACTTGAATGGCATCAACCTGCTCTTTGAGCTTATACATTGTTCCCAGTTCTTGCACATAGCCCATGTAGTTCAAAATCTGTCTTACATCATCTTCAGTTAGAGCAGACTTTACATAATAAACAAAGGGTCCAGTGTAGGTCTAAGGAGGGTGAGGGGAAACAAAAGGAAAACTGGGTTACAAATTCAGTGGTGGACTAGATGTTCAGATAATTCAGTGACAGATACTATACAATTAAATATAATAATAATGACAGTGAACACATGCAACTCCCATGGCAAGATGAACTCCATTTCTGCATCCCTCCTGTTCAGCAGATGGAAATTCCGCATGAGGCAAATTCAAAGTAGGAGAGTTTTCATTCAAATTAAAATCCTGATTAGCATAATGTCCTCCCTGTTGATTTAAATCACTATGCTATACACTGACATTAACTTTTATACATACCAGACATGTTTGCACTTACAATCAAGTCTACCATGAAAGGTAAAAAGGCAGAGAATTCATGTATTTTCCCTGGACAGGGGTTAGATAAAGATAACAGGAACTCGGAATTACTGCGGGAGACCAAAGTCCTCTTCAACTCAGTTTTAAATATACTTGAGGTGCACACTTCTTTGTGTACTACTACTATGCAATTTCAAATGTCTGTTTTGTTTAATTTTATATTAGGGTAAGAATTTCCACTAAAAAAGCCCCCAAAACAAAGATAAGAGTTTGTGCAAGTTGAAACGTCCTCAGCATCTGGCATACCTGAGGTATGTTCTTAAGCCAGTTCGAACTGTTTTGGATTGCAGGCAAGAGCAGCCTGCCCACCACGTTTTTGTACAGAACAGGTACTGGATCCACAGTGCACTACCAAAGTCAATATTGGCAGTGTATCAAGAGATAACCTCGATGGATTGGCCAACATTTCAAAGGCCATAACTTAAGTGTAATGATGGAGAAGATTTATGGAGAGATCTTGAAGAAAGGTAATTTCCCTTTGGGAAAACAGAACTCTCAAATGTTCTAATAACATTCAAATTCTCTGCTAAATAGCAAAATACTGTCTTCTTAAGAAAAGCAAACAAAAGTACCCATCACTAGTGCACACAACCTGCAAGCGACTGTAGACACCTATAACAGCAGTGTTTTTAATCGAACTTTCAGGTCTCAAAACTGTTCTTTTAAGTCACCTAGACCATTCATTACTAAAATGCTGCATCAGTTTTGAATAAGCATATAAGAATAGGTAAAAGATAAGTTAGAAAAATCAACAGCAGAGAACTCACTACCTGACTTCCAGCACCCAAGCCAAGCAATATACAAGTTCATACTTTTTCCTCTGAGATTCTGGCATAGGTAAATAATTTGAAAGTACATTAAAATCAAAACATAATTAATTGAGAACTGACAAGCAGACAAAAGATATTCCGGAAACAATTCTTTCAGAGAAGTTCCTTTACCATTGTCACATAACTTGTTGGAACCTCAGCAAAGCACTCACTTGAAAGCAAGCATTGGATGCTAGTACTTGTGCTCCATTAATAGCTGTCGCAAGACAAAAATCAAACTTTGAGTAAGCTTAAACACAACTTGACTGCTCACCCTAGTGAAGGCATCTCCAAGTAAAAATTAAGACACTGTAGCAGGGTAGACTGAACAAAAACCTTAAATAAGCTCTTCCTCTATTTTACGGTTACATTGTAAATGCAGACACAGTACTTGTATTTCTGCTCTTGGGATACTCTCACCAGCACAAACTTCACTTATTTTACACAGACTTTCCTATGGCTTCTGTTTACCAACTGTATACAGACAAATACACACATCATGCTAACAGGTGGGGAAAAAAAAAAGTCTTTGAAGGAAATGCATGAAATGCGTTAAAAGAAAGAAAAGCAAACCACGTTCTCACTATGGCCACACATAAAAATGTCTTACCTTAATATTTTTGAACTCCTTTTTCCAGGGGTAAAGAAAGAGATTAATTCCAACCGTCTCAAGCATGCTGAATGCATTATGGAGAGAATGTAAACTTGAGGATTTCACAGATCTCAGTGAGTTTTCAGCCATCTCGTAAAATTTTATCAACCGGAATCTATAAAAGGGATCAATTTTGGGAAGGCAAAGTAAGGCTGCCGCTGCCACTCGCAAATACTCATCATTAATAGGACGCTGCTTGTTGTCAGAGGCATTCAGTTTGCATTCATGGAACTGTACATACTTCCTAAATAAATCGTCTTTATATTTTGTATCCATTGAAATCAGTTTTTTCTCACACTTGGGCAGCTACCTCGTCTCTTTCATCGTTATTCGGCAGTAGGTTGATTATCTGGCAGTAAGAATCTTCAGTAATGGCAACTCTTCTGGAATAAAAATTGAAAACAAAGACAAGTCATGACAGTTGCATAAATCCCAGAAGTCCACAGCATCTATCTGCTTCACAGGATCACATAAAATGGTTCACAGAGCAGCAGCTCCCAGAACAGCCTCTTTAGGTTTCTGAAAAAGCGCACGAGTCTACAGAAATGCTGTTGTCCTGCTTTTCACTGTCATTCTCTACTCCTCTTCCAGTTATCTGCCTAAACCAGCACAACAAACCTCCACTGAGCAAGGCACTGAGAGTTTGATACAATAAAGCTGGTGGACGCTCAAGCCCAGGGTTAGGGAACCAAGGCAGAAGTAACTCACAACAAAAAAACAAAAAGAGAAGCACGAGCTTTTAGGGTCTCTTCTTTGCATTTTATTTTGCCCTTTCGGTTCAAACAGCTTACACAAACATTATTTTAATCAGTCATGGGGGGTGGTTTTGTTTGTTTGATTGTTGGCTTTTTTTTTTTCACCCTGCACAATGATATGAAGATTTAAAAAAAAAAAAGAACACACAGAAAGAAGTTTCATTTTGATCAACTCGTGAAAGCATCTACTTTTTTTGTTCCTCTAATAGCACAGGACTGCCCCTAGACTGAGCAGATTAATTAACTTTGCTTTTCTACTTCTCACATTTTCTAGGCTTTTGACTGCCACTCACATTGCACCTGACGGCACACCTAGGCCATCCCAGTGCTGGGAGAGCTCTGCAGCCCCACTACAGAGAACACACTCCCCTGGTTGCTGCAAACTACAGCCAAAGTTTCAGCTGAATTCTGGCAGCTGCAAAGAAGATTGTAATCTTTTCAGCAAAAAGCTACACCTGCCATTTTTAGCTGCATTACTAGAACAGAGCAAAATCATCCTGGTTTTACATCACGTACATTTTGGTTTGCAGCGATAGTTGCTGTTATGTATATACCAATCTACATTTTCACCTCACTGAGCTCACGCACTACACAGAAAAAGCTGGTGACAAAAGAAGCTACCTAATGCTACTTTACCAAAACCAAGGTAATTAACAGGCAAGCAGACTCCACCTCAGCTGCCTGAAGAACTTGTGATCAAAAAGCAGATCACAGGCTTTGGTTTTTTAATGAAAATGCAATCTAGCCCTTACGGACTTCCCAGCTGTGAACCAAAAGGAAGGGGGGGTGGGAAAAATCAATGCACTGTTTTGGTTATAGTCAGTCTGAAACAGCACTTTAGAAAAGACTGTCCACCCAATACTAATTGCAGATGCTAGAATACCGATCGATGCCCCCACATACTCCTGTTAAAATGAAAATCACTGTTAAGAGCAACATTAACTGAATGAAAGGAGCCATAACACAAAATACATGGAGGGGGGGAACAAACCACAAACCAACAACCAAGAGGCCAGGAAAACAAACAAACAAAAAAGTCAACAGCCTAGCAGTTAATATTACTTGATGAAAGGCTGCACGTAATGACAACACCATGTGGGGAAAGTTAACTAGCAGTTCAATTTCTGCTCAAAGGCACACTGCTATCAGTCTTTTCACCATCAGAAGTCGCACTGATGTCAAGAGACAAGCTGTGAATCACAGGAAATATGGAGTTCTAAATTAACATCTGAGCATAAGGGACAGGAGTAAACCTTTCTCTCTCCCCAGATCTTACCTCCTTAAGTTGTGCAAGATGAAGTCTGTGGACAAAGACAAGAGAATGTTTGTTCCTTAGTAAGAAGGGCTCCATGAGAGAATTTCAGAGAAAGACCTTTGTCTGGCACATCAGTAATACACCCCCAGCACAAAGAATGATCCTGTGCTGACAAGGAGCTGGATTAAGTATTACAGTTCTTCCACCTCCGTGGTTAATAACTACTAAACAAAAGCACCTGGTTACATGTATGAGACATCAGGACTAGGGAAGTCCCCAAATGAAAGTCCTTCACTGAGGCCCTACGGGCTGTGACACGCAAAGCCGCTGCCAGCTCCAATTTTGACTTGGGGTTTGTACACAAGCCAGCATTCATGTGGCTGAAAGACAGAACACGACAACCCAAAGGGGCCAGGAAGCCTTTGCAGCGCTGCTCCTCACCCCCAGAGCTTCCAGAAGCAAACCAGCCCCAGCCCAGGCAGGGTCCCAACAGCTAACAGCCACCCTTACAAGACTCAATAACAACCTCGGGATGCAAGCAGGCATGGATAAATATAGCTTTAAGAAAGACACTGGCTGGCAAAACAGATAAGGTAACAAGGCTGTTTTGCTGCAAATTATCGACTGAAAACCTCGAGATTTCACGGAGACACGTGAATAATAAGTTCTGATCTGAAATTAGCTTGTACTGGTGAGACAATAAAACGTTTCTATCCGCCTCCCTCAGGGCCAGAGCCTCAGCGGAGGGAAGCACAGCGCTGCCCGCCCAGCCGGGCATGGACACGGGCACACGAACGCCTCCACAGCGGGAGGGGAGAACGGCGGGGCGGGCACAACCGCCCCCAGACCGCGCTCAGGGCGCCAGAACCACCCGGCTGTCACCAAATACTCCACAAGAAAATTAGACCCGAAGGCAAACACCGTTTAACAGCGGAAAGGCACCGCGCACTGCCGGGGAACAGTAGGCGGGAGGAGGCGGGAACGCCGCACCGGTCCGCGCCCGCCCGAGGCTCCTATCGAGGCACCTGTTGCAGAGACGCCCGGCCCGGCCGGGAGAGTGGAGCCGCGAGCACGGCCCCTTCACCCCCACCCACCAAGCTCCGGGACGGCCTCACTAGGGCTTCCCGGTAACGGGGCGCAGCGCCCGCCGTCCCCAGCAAACCCGCCGCCCCCTCAGCCGGCAGTGCTGCGCCAAGGGCCGTCAGAGACACCCCCCCACCCCACTAGCCGGACCCGTCCCTCACCGCTGCGCTTCAGGCCGCGCCCGCCGCACGGGACTCGCCGCCGCTCAGCCGGAAGCGCCCGGTGACCCGGATGCGGACCGCCGACCCCTCAGCCCCTCACGGGCTTCGGCGACGTCCCCCGCAGAGGCCACCCCCACCCGAAATAGCTGCCAGAGGGTCACCGGCGGGGCACGCCCACCCTCACGGCTCGGCCTCCCGACACCCGCCCAGGGGCTGCCGGCGGCCGGCGGGAGGGGGCGGCTGACAGCGGCGCCCCGGAAGTGGATGGGGTGGGCGGGGCACCGCCTCCTGCCGCCGTGACGTCAGCGGGGCGGGGCGCGA
>VWZL01005476.1:184114-245249 GCA_013396915.1 Stercorarius parasiticus
GGAGAAGTGGTGCTGGCCGGCGGCGGGGGGCTCTGCGGGGCTTAGGGGTGGCTGCTGTGAAAGAGGGGATAAAACAAGCCGAAACAGCATGGGAAAAAGCTAACATTCTTTCGCTTTCGATTGCTTTCCCTCCTGAAAGGTGTAGAAACCGAGCACTGTCCAAAAGCTGGTAGTGCTGAGCATAACGAGCTAGAATCTGACTCCCTGCATGCACAAATGTCAATCAGCTGCTGTTTTATCAGCTATTATTCCTTCAGACTCAGTTATCACCTAGGGCAGAAGACACGGCCGGGCTCTGGGCATTTATTCTGTGTGTCCAGGAGGGATGTTCTCACCATCTACTCGGTTTTGTTTGGTTTTTTTCTCCCACCCCAGCTTTTGCACGCCGTGCCTGCAGGAGTGTCTTAAGCCGAAAAAGCCGGTTTGTGGTGTCTGCCGCAGTACCCTGTCGCCCGGTAGCAGAGCTCTGGACTTGGAAAAGCAAATTGAAACAACAGAAACAGCTTGCAATGGCTGCAATAAAAAAGTATGGAAGTATTTGGAAATTAAGTGCATGAGGTGTGCTTGCTTGACTGTATTGCTTAGAGGGAAATAAAGTGCTTTCTACATAATCGTCTTAAAATGCGTGTTCTGTTAAGTGTTAAAGATACTTTATATAGGCAGCACACAAATGTTGACTTTCTTTCCACGGTTTTTTATTCTTACCTCTTCAGGAAGTGAATTTCAAAGCGAAGTTACTGATTTTAAAATTATAGTAAAATATTGCTTCTGATCTTCCTTCTGTGAACATGCCTCTGTGGGAGGAACATTGTAATGAAACAATGCATGCGGGTTTTAGGTAGCATCATAGAATTTTTTTTTTATTATAGTGGTCTCTTTGGCTCTTAAACAGAAATATATTTGCTTCGTTTGAAATAGTTATGAGTCAAAGTTGTTTTATGTGAGTGGTGTATTCCACAGACTTACTGTTTGCTGGTGTCCTGCATGTTGAATACCTGAGTGGCATCCTTCCTGTCATTCCCTTGCTCTTTGTAAAGTTGGTCTTAGCGTTAATTGAATGCATAAGAAAGTATTTTAGCAGATGGCAAAACAACAAGAAAAGGACAATTAGACACACTAAGGTGAGGGTGACAGTTCATTTAATTTCACTTATGGTTTCTGTGTAATATCTTCATTCTGTCTTCATTCCGGCTGATAGAAAACTGTAGTACCTTGAATTACAGATTTCCTCATTGTAAACTTGAATTTCAATTAGTGGGATTGAACAGTTAGCAATCAATGTATGCCAAGACCTGTACTAAAACCCGGATTATTTTCCATACACTGTCTCTTCTTCTCGGTGACCAGGTAAACTGGCTTTATAGGAAGCATTATTTTTATATATACTCTAGTATAGGTTAAGAAAACTGAGCTGTCCTGAACAGTATCATATCTGTTAAATATTACAGGCAGCAAAGTTACAGGTTAAGTAATCTATAATCTCAAAGTTTTCCTCTTTGCCAACTGAAGTGTTTGGGTTTTCCTGCTTTAACATTGGCTGCAGAAAGCTACTTTGTTTTACATGTTTACCACTTCTGCTTAAAAGTGTAGAAGTGACTGCAAATAGTTTAAATTAACCTTGCTATGCAATTGTTGCCTGCACAGATGTATCTCTCCAAGATGAGAAGCCACGCCGCTTCATGTTCGAAGTACCAGAATTATATAATGGAAGGTGTGAAAGCTGTCACTAAAGAACCACTTCACAACACGAGGTAACTAGCTCTTCTCTGGAAATATTTGTCTCTTTTTGTCACAAAAACGGGGCTGTTACTGATTAATCGTTATAAAATCTCAATTTTCATTCTGCTGAGAAGATCCTTTTATCTTTAAAAAAGTGCATTATGGGGTTTCAAGCAAACTGTGGAATTTTAAAGTAAAAGCAGACTTTACCTCTTTGCTCAGTTTAGGTATTGTTTTAATCCTTTCACATTGTTAAAAACTAAACCTTGATCCTGCATTTTGTCCTGGTTTCTGCTGCGATAGAGTTAATTTTCGTACCAGCAGCTGGTATAGTGCTGTGTTTTGGATTTAGGATGAGAATGTTGAGAACACATGAATGGTTTTAGTTGCTGCTAAGCAGTCCAGGACCTTCTCAGGTTCCCATAGAAGCTGAGAGGGAGCAGAATAGACAGGACAACTGACCCAAGCTGGACAAAGGAATATTCCGTACCATAGATTGTCATATAGAAATGGGCATTGGCCAGGGGCGGGGATCCATGGTCACTGGGCAATCAGTCATCGGGTGGTGAGCAACTGCATTGCATCAATCACTTTGTATATTCTTTTACCATCATTATTATTATTATTCTCTCTTCCGTTGCTGTTCTATTAAACTGTCTTTATCTCAACCCATGAGTTTTTTTCCTTTATCTCTCTCTTCCCCCTATCCCGCTGTTGGGGTAGAGGGGCGGTGAGTGAACGGCTGTGTGGTCCTATTTGCCAGCTGGGGTTAAACCACAATAATCTGACTGTGCACCGGGAAGCTATTGTGCTTTCTACATAGTCCATGCACTAGACATCTTAAAGATTAGGTTACTCAGTAAAAGTAGCTGTTTTTTAAATAAGAAGTTCATCTTTCTGTCTCTTGATTGCAGTAGCTTAAAATGAAGGGAAGTCAGAATTGATTGCAGTGCACTCACCTGCATGGTAGCATACCGGGTGGTACCCTGTGCTTTAAAAAAAAAAAACAACAAAAAAACACAAAACAAAAAAAAACCCACAAAACAAACAAGATGATAAATGGCATTTTATAACATTTGTAGAGGAGCTCTCATTTTGTGTAAATATGTGTGATGTTAAGAGTTCCTTAAGCTGTTGCTGGGAATTAAAAAGCTGATTCGTAAAACCAGCTTTTCTTAATTCCATAGGATGAGACGACTGCTTTAAATTATTTGTATTCTTAAAAGCTGGTAAGACAACTTTTGAGCATTGTATCCTAATACCTTTACTTTTAACTTTCTTACAATGATGTCACCTCTTTTTCTCGCCCCAACCAGGAACTTCCCAAATCGCTTTACCTTTCCTTGTCCGTATTGCAGCGAAAAAAACTTTGATCAAGAAGGACTAGTTGAACACTGCAAAACATTGCACAGCATGGATGCAAAACAAGTGGTAATAAAAAGTCTTGGTGCAAGAATTGCAATGAAGTCTAGTCTTAAATCCCTTTGAAACAATGAATTAGAGACTTACTCTTGAAGTTAAGTACATATTTATAATTACTCCTGTTAAAGTCAAATGTGGGTATGCTGTTCATGCATTTAACTTTTACATAATTTTGATGTTGGCTTTCAATATGTTCTCTGGAGGTGACTAGTCTCTGTTCCTGTGGCAGCTAGGTTACATCCTCCTTTCATATTTGAAAAGTGGCACACATTCAAAGTTAACTAAGCCCAGTAACAAACATAAAATTAATAAGATACAATTTCAAAAAAAAGTCAGGCATTTAATTTTCCCCTCTGCTGTTTTCAGCAAGAAGATATATAAACCATTGGAACAAATGCTTGCAAAAAATAGTGTATCATTTTAATACTCTTTACCTGCTGATACTCCCTCTCACGTAAAAGGAATTGGAAAACATGGAACTGAATTTGAAACTTTAATGTTTCTGGAAAGTTTTTTTGAATTCCAAATTGTTTAGGAAAAAATAAAGTTCATTTTTTTTTCCTTTGGTGAGAAGTGGTCTTTGCAAAGGAGATTGAGGAAGCTTTTCTGTTACAAATAAAGGCTGAAATCTTCTAAAGCAAACAGCTGTAGTCAATTCCGATTCTCAGAATGTAGAGGGAAGAGTAAACTATTCCAGTTCAGAGGTTTAAGACAGGAATTAAAAATTATTTGGGGTTATCTGAGGCTTTTGTATTAAACGTCCCAGCAAACTAATTGACATCACTTTACATATAGAATAGTGATTGTCCCAAACATTGAACTTCAATCTTCCATGCTGTCTCTGTCCTACTCTTCCTACTGTAAATGTTAAAGCACTTGAACCATTGGGGCTTAATTGGCTTTTTTTTGGGGTTTTTCTTGAAGGTTTGCCCAATTTGTGCCTCAATGCCATGGGGAGATCCAAATTATAGGAGTGCTAACTTCATGGAGCACCTTCAAAGACGACATCGCTTTTCCTATGATACTTTTGTGGTATGTGTTTCCTCACCCTTGGAATACAGCCTGATGACTCGTAAAACACAGCTTTTTTTACATAGCCGCTACTGTCAGATCTCTTGCATGCAGATGGTATCATGAGAGAAATTGGACTATTGGCAAGTCAAAGGAAGAGGCAGCTTTTTTTTTTTCTGTTCTGATTTGGTGTTGTATTAACACTAGATGCAATTACTGATGAAGAGATGGACATGCTGGACCTGGCATATGGCCTCACAGAAACGTAAGGCAACATAACACTTCACTACGTCAAAGAATGGAAAGAAGGATTTGCAGTTGGGGCAGTCCAGTATTCTTAGAATGCCTAAGTCAGCCTTTAATGAATAGCTGGATTCTGTTATGCAAATGAGACTCCCGAGTTTAAATATTGTTTATCTGAATGGCTGTCACAGTAAAAGAATTTCTGTACTCTTTGCTCGTAGGATTATGATGCTGATGAAGATGATATGATGGCACAGGTTTTGATGCGTTCTTTGCGGGATAAATGAACCAGCTAGAAGACTAACTGTAAACCCAAGCTTCCACGAGGGGGAAGTGCCCAGTGTCCTCGCACTTGGCCCTGTACATCCCAAGATGAACTCAGGCATCCAGAAATACAGAAGACTCCTTAATTCCTATCTCAGTTTCAAATCCTGTTTTGATATCTGTGTACTGCTTAGTCTTTTGTTAACATGGTCTGTGCTGTTTGACCCTGTCAGCCTAATTTTCTTACTTGCTTCACACAAAACTTAATTGTAGTTCAACACGGAGGAGGCAAATCTGTTTTCCTTTACCTCTGCCTGTTTCTTGGTTTCTTTTGCAGTTGTGTTCATTTGACTGTCTAAAAACAAAAACATTCCAAAAGGAATGGCCTGAACTAGTTCATAAATATCTCTTCCCAGTCCCATTTACATATCTTAAATGATCGTATGAGAGGTGTATTTGTAGCTCTGTTTTCCTTTAGTGAAACCTCTAGGTGCTAATTGTAATTGTCAGACCAGCTCATATTTAAAGCGGCCAATGATGTCTGTGATTTCATGATGATTCCCAGTGTTCAAATTCTTATATGCAGCCTCTCAACTGTATGGAAAACACATCTTCAGTATAAGTCTTCAAACTACAATCTTTCTTAGCAAATCTTTGCACCTGTGTAAGCAACTAGTTCAAAATATTTTAGTTTTATGCATGATTATTACTTTCTTCTATACTTTGACCATAATTCCTAGCCTGGAAAGTAAACTTTAATGTTGGTCTTATTTAAAAAAAATAATGCATTCTAACTGTCTTAGCAAATATTAATCGTATTTGCTGGCTTTATGATTAAATTGGTGGTTTGGAAACTGGTTTTCTGGTAATTTTAAGCCTCATGCTGATAGGGGAATTCAGAATATTTTTTTTCAATACCTCTGCTTTCTATTTAAACTAAACTTTTTGTATATATTCGTAGTTTTTCCATCTCTCAAGGCAAGCTGGTAGCAAAACTCACCAATAATTCATTGCACTTGCACGGCTGTACCTTTCTGCATTACAGGTTTTTAACAAGTATTTTGAATTCCTGTTCTTCATTTCAATGTTGCTGAAGTAGCTGAAGCTGTACTTAGATTGTTTTCCATATAATATATGTATAGTAAGCAGGTATAGCTTTCAAAGGAAAAATAAAATATAACCCAGAAAGCAGGGTGACAGTTCCAGTACATGGTAAATGGATACTCTGTATTCGAGTCTACACTTTTACTACAGACATCCCTTTTTGAGTTTAACGTTTTCATTAACTGCACAGTCAAGATGCTGAGATCTAATGATCTAAGACACCTGACCAGAACTTGTAAATCACAGTAGTGTTGAGATGTCTAGTCTAATTTAAGCATGTTTAATTGGAGCAGTGGACCTGCACCACCACGGAATTGAGTACTAATTAATTTATTTGACAAGTAAATTTAATATCGCACTCTGCAGACTGCAGCATAGCCTTACCCTTAAAACAATGAAACGCACCCCACCTGAAACCTCTTGATTAACCTTTGTGTCCACCCAGACCTCGAACATATTTAAGTTGCACCTGGGTTTAGTATGTTTTCCCCAACTTGGTATGGGCTATTATAGACTCATCCTTAAGTCTTGGAGGGGGGAACATCTCATGGTACTGTGGAGAAAGTACTGTGTTTAGGGTTGGTTATTTTTAGTGCTTGATCTGCAAAGAGGTTACAGTGTATTAGTGGTTGAATGGGGATTTCTGGGTTCTGGCTAGAATGCAGTTTGGTGATACCCATTGACCAGAATCTAGATTTCTGCTACTATTTTAAGTGCACTTCATGCAATTCTGATAAAATGTTTAAGGAGCAGTTAGAAGCTTCCGAGCAATTACTTTGTCATGTTTTTGACTTTTAAAGACAAGTTACAAATAAAGGTCATTTAATTTATAAAATCCTACCTTTGTGTCAGCTCTTGTCATTTCTTCCTCGTCAATGACCAGTCAGAAATTGCTCATGCTCAGCGATTGTACCCCCGCTGTCTGTGCTAGACCTGTTCCTTGACTGTACAACTTGGGTTTGATTTCATCGGTTTGTTAATTGGGACTTATTTCACAGAAGGTACAGACCAAAAATATTGACTGGAAAACGCGTGCTAATTCTGCTTTGACTTTGATTTGGTTTGTGTAGGAATCGGAAGCAATGGCCTGGCACCTGCTGGCTTGATAATGGCAGACTTCACAGCACCGCTTTCGATGCTGGGATGAGCATCCATGGAAGCTCTCAGGGATAAACCTAGCCATTTACTCCAGCTGCTGAGGAGCTTTGCGTCTCTATGCTGCTGACTTCATCAGCAAATACAGACGTGTTTACACACACTGTGGTAACGTGTGGTATGTCTTGCTGCTTGATTTAAAAAGCTGTTCTGTTGAGAAGCGCATGTGTTCTGTGTATAGCCTTGATTCATCTCATTTGTGTGCAGAAACTCGGGATGAAAAAAAAGCCTTACAGAACAAGCTAGTTCGGGCTTCCAAGTCCAGTGGCGTGTTACTGCAGAAGAGTGAAGTGCTCTGCCAGAGCTGCTCTCACCTCGTCAGCAGCTGATCTTGCTGCCGCAGCAAATCCCAAGTGCCCATTGTTGGTGATAATGCAATTGGGCCACCTCGGACCTGTGAAATTCCCGGTGTCTAGCACGGGGAGTCAGCCTTAGGAGGACGATTAGCACAGAGGGAGAAGGACAGAATGGGAGGAGACAAGCTTGCAGATGAGCTATTTCTTTAAATTAATCTGTCTCCAGTCAAAGACTGGCCTTAATAGGTCTGATAAATTGTCGTCAGCATTAATTGCCTAACACAAAGGCATCACTTGATCTGGAATTACAGCAATAAATCCCCTGGTCTCATTACACTGGGGGGATGAGATCTTGTAAAGGATTCTGTCTATAATAAAGCATTAATGGTATGTTCTGGGTCCTCATGTCACCTGATGGACAAAGGCACAGCAAATTTTCTTTGAGGCCTCTGGCCAGCTATACTGGATGGTCACTGGTAAGACCAGCGTAAGAAGGATTAACCTCTCATGCAATACCAAGGCTATTTTAAGTCATGGAAAAGTAAATGAGTGATGTGCTTGCAGTCCTAAAGCTTTTCTTTGGTTTAAATATACTAAAAATGACAATGGGGCATTTGCCTGCTTTGGGGGTGGGGTTTTGTTTATTTTTCTAACACAGAGCTCATGTCACAGTTGCATTGGTCCGTGCTTCATTCTTCAAAAGCGACTCATTTTTTATGGGTCTACTACATTATTCTCCAGGTGATACAAGCGAAGACTGTTGAAACCACTATGAAAACTTCCTTTTTCTTCTCCACTCCTTCCCCAAAACTCCAGAAAATAGTTAGCGCTTAGTGAAAATAAGTTTTGTCGCTACAGGCTTGGGTCTCTCTTCTAGTTGTTCTTGCGTTTCTTCTGTCTTTACCTAGTACTCAGACACTGGGCTTTAAAAAAATAATACGGTGGAGCTTCTGGGAGCTGTTTGAGTTCCCCCATGCAAGGAGGTTCTCTTCCATAGCCGGGGGGTTAAGGCCACCGCGGTGGCCACAGCAGCAGGAGCGGTGGCCGGCGTGGCGTGTGCCGACAGCAGAGGGAGGTCTTGCGTTTTAGAGAGAACCGGGCTCGCACCCTGTGCTCGTCCCCGTCCTCCTCCACCCGACTCAGGGGCCTGCGGTGGGTTTCAGGGAGCCTCTCTGGTCTCGCAGGGAGGGTGCACACCTCCTCCCCACACCTCGGGGCCAGAACTTCCCTTCGCCCCATCACAGTCTCCCTTGGTGGCAGGAGCTTTGCTCCGCAGCAGGATATTTGAGATGCTTCATGTAGCCACAGGGCCAGAGAAGGCAAAAACAAGAACTTGCAGCAGACTTGCTTCTCTGGAGGTAGTTAGCGTGTGCCTGCAATCTCCTCCGGCCAGTGCATGTGGCACTGGGACTGGAGCTGTGCCACAGGCTGGTGGCAGGGCTGCCCTGACCACCCTGGGACTCAGCTGCCTCCAGAGTCTGGTGCTCCAGCGCAGGGTGGGATGGCTGAGAAACCACTGCCATTTCCAGCCCATGAACCATTGCAGAGCTTCCCCTCCCCTCCGGTCTCCTGTTCTCCCTCCGTAACTTGCTGGCTCATGGGCACAGGCAGGTCAGGTCGCTTTCTCCCTTGATCTCGATTTTTCCTCTAGCACATGCAAGTTTTTTTCCACGCGCAGTGGTTGGAACAGATCTGATTATTAACATTTCAGAAAGAAGAGAGGAGCAGGCTTCACTTCTTGAAAGAAAACCGCGTAGTTGGGTTCCTCGTACAAGTGTCCCCAGCGTAACCACATCCGCGGCAGGTGGAGGAGCGCGGGGGGGTGCCGGGGGAGGCACCTGCGGCAGCACTGGGGCTGTTGCCCCCTGCACCATGGGGTGCTGCGCCTCTGGACCCCTGTGAGAAATGGGGTGGACCTGGCCTCTGTGATTTGCATCCCCCGAGGCCTTCGGAAAGGAGGGACGGGTCCAGCTCCAGAGCGCGTGGCTGCAGGGGAAGAGTTTGCAAACGCGTCTCCTCTCTGCGGGATTGCGTGTGGCTGGCAGGACAAGCTCTCCAAGCTTTTCGAGCTGTTCCTGCCCTGAGCAAAGACTGACAGTGAGCTCAGCCCCCTGTGCTGCAGCCGTGCCAGTGGAAAGCTTTGCTCCCCACTTCTGCATTTCATGCGGGTTGTGGCTAAACAGTAGCATGTGGTCAGCCGCGGCTGGCAGAGCGGTGTGTGACGGCTGAGTCACGAGTGGCCCTTTTTGGAGTGGCAGGGCCGGGCGTTGGCCGGGAGCAAGGAGGCATTCCCAGCAGGTCCTGTTCCTCCTCCTCCCGCTGCCGGCAGCTGTCTTGGAGCTGAGCGCGGCTCCCGCAGCAGGTGGTTGGACCCGTGCCCTGAGCCCTTCCAGCGGGGAAATCCCCACGTGAGCCAGAGGGATGGGGCGAGCTGGAAGCCTGGGCTGAGCTTTCTAACTGCCAGGCCAGGGGGGACCGCTCTGGCCGTGCTCACTGCTCCCCAGGCGCCCATTGGCAAGGCCTGGGCACCTTTCCGTGGGCATGTGTACCCTGGGGAGCGGAAAGACAAAGGGAGCATGTGCCTCGCTGGGGCTATTTGACCCACACTGCCATGCCCGTAGGGAAGGAGCCAGGGGAAGGCAGGAGGGAAGAAAACCAGAGGGCAGCTTGCAAGGGGAGGCTGCAGGGCCTGAAACCTGCAGGAGGGAGAAGCATGTCCAGGCAGGTGCTGCTGACCCTGCCTGGGGGAGGGAGTCAGCAAGGGCTGTGGTGGATCCATCCTGCTCCTCTGCAAGTCATTGCCTCTTCTCAGAGGACTAATAACCTGCGGCAAAGCATGTTTCCCCCACCGGGCTGTGTCCCAGCAGCGGGGCTTGTCCTAATCTGCACCGCAATCCCCAGTGGTGGGGCAGGGACGAGGAGAGCCACGCGTGGGAGTGCCCGGGGGTCACCCTCCCGGCACAGCACCTTCCTCCAGCCCCGCTGCTGCAGGTCGCCCCGCCTCGGGCACAGAAGCCCTGGGTCTATCGCATGGCTCCTTGCCTTGCTTCCCTCCGGAGCATCGCCTGGTCCCCGCGGGGAGCAGAGCCCCGTGGGCAATCCCCACGNCTGGTGAAGAAGCACTTCTCGTCCAGCAAGAAGCCCAACTACAGCGAGCTGGAGAGCCAGGCCGGTGCGTGGACGGGGCAGCGGCGACGGGACGGGCCACGCACGTGGGGTGTTCCGTGGGGTGGTGCGGGGGCTCCGGGGCAGGATCCCCTTATTGTCCCCGCACGGGAGGGGGTGGGTGACTCACTTTTTGCAGGGGTGGGGTTTTTTTTCGATTTCGTTTATCTCGGGTGGGATGGGGCGCGGGATCCCCCGAATCCCGGGATGTGGAGCCGCCCCCTGGTACCCCGGGGCGGGCGGAGGCACCGAGAGTCCCCAGTGGGATGGGCACGAGTGTGGGGGGATGGGGGTGGGCAGAGGCGTGGGTCCCTTTCGCCCCATCCCTCGCAGCAGGGTGGACAGGGGTGCCGAGCCCCCGTAGGATGGGGTCTCCCTTGCCCCGGAGTGGGATGAGGCTCTGAGCCCCCGTGGGGTGGGCTGGGGTCCCTTTGGCTCTCCGGGGTGGTGTGTGGAGCTTCCACGGGATTAGCCTGGGGGCGGATCCCATTGGCCGGGGGTGGGCTGGGCAGCCCTCTCCCGTGGGTGCGAAGCCCCATGGGGGTGGGTCGGGGCCCCCTCTCCCCCGTTCCTATGGGGAGCACAGGGCCCCCGCTGAGTGCTGCCCTCTCCCGCAGTGCTGGCCACCCCGCTGCTGTACGAGACGTGCCCGCTGCCCGTCATCCCCCCGCCCGAGGTGCTCGGCCCCGGTGCCTACTACCCGCCGCTGGTGTGGGATGCGGGGCTGCTCTCCAGCCTCTTCCCGGGCGGCCCGGGCAGTGAGGCTGCGGGCGGTGCGGCCCCCGCCCTGGACCTGACGGCACTCTCCAGCGAGGAAGATGAAGGCAAGAGCTCCGGGCCCCCCAGCCCAGCCTCGGCCCCCGCTGCTGCCGAGCGCTTCCGCTGCGCCCAGTGTGCCAAGGCTTACTCCACCTTCGCTGGGCTCTCCAAGCACAAGCAATTGCACTGCGACGCCCAGGCCAGGAAATCCTTCAGCTGCAAGTACTGCGAGAAGGAGTACGTGAGCCTGGGGGCTCTCAAGATGCACATCCGGAGCCACACGCTGCCCTGCGTCTGCAAGATGTGCGGCAAGGCCTTCTCCCGGCCCTGGCTGCTGCAGGGCCACATCCGGACACACACCGGTAATGCCGGCTCTCGCCCCTCTCCCTCCCACNCCACCCTCCCTTATCGCCTCCCACTTCCCAGCTCCGTGGCCCCCAGCAAATCGGCGGGCCGGGTGTTATCTGGGAAGATAAGGGCTTCCCAAACCCCCTTGGCACATCTCTCTAAAATGTCCTTTAAATATCCTCTTGGCTGGAACTGAGCACAGGGTCAAGGCTCAGCTTGTAAATCTGTGCTGCTGCAGTTAGTGCCGAGCCTGCCCGCAGGCCAGGCTGTCGGCCTCGATGTGACAGCACATGCTGCAGCCTAATTTCATAAACTGGGGATACGAGATTGCTGGAGCACTCCCTCCCTGTGCACCGCCGTTCCCGAAGCATCCCACCCTGCTCACACCAAGGGCTTCTGGCCAAGCTCCCCAGCCAGGGCAGCACCCCAGACCCGGCTGCCCACCACCGTGGCCTCCAACCTGCTGTCCCGCTCAGCAGCGATGAGCTCGGCTCAAAGCCCACCCGCTGCCGAGATGGACCGCAGCAAGGCTCGGCAGAGCCCGGGGCAGGTGCTGGGCGCACGGGCCTGTCTGTCGGTGCGGGTCCGGGCACCGCAGCTGCAGCCCACCCCGCCGCCGCGGCTGCCTGTACAATGCATCTCCCGAGCATCCTTTGTGGGGCTGCGGGGACAGTGTAATTGTTACTTGGCACTGATTTCACACCCTCTTAACGTACTAAAGACGATGGCTGAAGGAAGCCGGGAAGACTTAATTGTGCTTTCCAAATTGAGCATACGCATTTGTTTCCTCCAAAAGAGTCTTTCTGGGAGGAATTCGCCCTGGCCAGGCTTTTCAATACGAGCCGGGCGGGAGAAGGGGGAGCGCGGGGTTCGGCGGAGGAAATAGCTATACTCACCCTGGCGCTGGCGCCTTTCAGCCGCTGCCTGCTATGATATAATTAACACATAGTGCTTGGCTTTCCTGCCTCGCTGCAAACGGTTTGCTTGGCTCCAGGCAGGAGACGAATATTGTATCTTCGTTTGTGTGTGCAACTGCCTTGCTGCTTGCAGATGTTTCCAGCATTAATTTTCCGTGGTTCATAGGAAAGGTTTTTCCGGGAGTAGGAAATTCCCAAGTCCCCGGCTTTCCCGGGACTGAATGCTGTACATACCTCACTCGGCTTTCCCTCCGAACAATAACAGCCAGCACTTCTTTTCACTGCGCTCTTCACAAACTTTGGCTAATGAATGGCTCCTTCTTTGATATTCCCCATGTGTTGATGCACTGGTTAATTGGGAGCGTTTCTCTTTGTCCCATAGGTGAAAAGCCCTTTTCCTGTACACACTGCAACCGGGCCTTTGCTGACCGCTCTAATCTCCGAGCCCACCTGCAGACCCATTCAGATGTAAAGAAGTACCAATGCAAAACCTGCTCCCGGACTTTCTCCCGTATGTCGCTGCTCCACAAGCACGAGGAGACGGGCTGCTCCGGCTCTCGCTGAGGACTCGGCTCCCCCAGGCCTCTCACCACGCCAATACCTATATTATAACTAGTTTCTGTAGGAGTTAGTTTTCTCCGTCGCCATCGCAGCGTGCACCGGGCCGGACGCGGCTACTCCAGCCCTGGAGACCCTCACACTCCTCACTCGGTGCCTCCTGTGCAATGCCAAGGTCTGATCCCTCTCCCATCCCGGCGTCCGAGGGTGCAGGATTGGAGTCCGGCGCAAAGCGTGGGTGGCAAAGCGAGTGCGTGGAACTCGGGGGGGGGCGCAGCCCTGAGCCCGACCTGCTGCAGCCGCAGCCCCTCGGCAGGTGCCCCCCGCCCCGCGCCCCCCTTGCCGGAGGCACTCGGCACCTTGCAGGGCTGGACCTGCACCCCGGCCCCACCGCCGGGATCAAACATTGCGACCATGTAGCTTGGTGGGGGGGGNGGTGTAACTATGCAATAATACAGTATCCCAGTAGTTGTGAAGCAGCTGCTTCTCCCCAGCACAATGACAATTTGCAATGCCTGCGAGATTAACAGTGTCCATAAAAGGCATGGGTAGCCATTTCAAACACCAACCCTGTTTACAGAGCAGCTATGCACTCAAGCACCTGTTAATATGACTCTTAACAACTGCTTTTCAAGAGAACTGTGACTAATAGCAGGCACTTGTCAGCCGATACAATGGTGGCCTGTCCCAAGGCTGCCCATCGACAGGTGTGTGCCAAAAGCCCTATTTATGGGTATTGACAGGTGCCTCCTGAATGCATCTTTCTTTGGACATTGTTTTCATGGAATCATTACAAAGAGGATGTTTACATTTCAAAGGTACACTGGTATTTATATTTTTGTGCCACAATTTTGTACTGATGAAACTTTTTATATAATTATATACAGTTTATTGATATTCAATAAAATGGCTAATTTATAATAGGGGTTTGTGGGTGCTTAGGGTGAATATGCAGCAGCAGATGGCGGGGGGGGCGGGGAGAAGCGTTGCGGCTCCCTCTCGTGCTGTGGGGATGGGGGTGCTGAGCTCAGCTCTCCAGCTCCCACCCTGCAGTCCTGGCCTCTGGCTGCAGGTGAACGGTGGGTGGCATTCACAGGAGGGATCTGCAGAGCGGTCGCCTCTTGGGGCAGGAAGAGGCAGGCTGAGTCAGTTCTTGGGGAAGGGGCAGCTGTGAGGTGATGCAGGCTCAGGGGGGGACAGGGCTGCCGGGGGTGCAGTGCATCTCCCTGCCTCCATGTGGGAAAGTACAAGGACTTGATTGCCCTGTCCCTCCTAGTCTGCCCAGGTGGGTGTTGGCTTCCCCACAGGGCTACTGGAGCGCCCATGGCCTGGCTGTATCTCTCAGCAGTGCCTGGGGGGTAGGTCCCTGCCACAGCATGGGGGGCTGTCCCACGGGGCTGCCAGGGCCTGCCAGGAGCCTCCCTGGGGATGCAAAGGCACCAGGCACCTCGGTGAACAGAGCCTCTGGGCAGGTGACCCGATGTGGGTGGTGTGGCAGCGGAGGTGACACATCCTGTTGTCATCGCAGAGCCCTTCAGCATGTGCAGGTGGGGCTGTCCCCTGTGTGCCCACAGCCTGGGGCAGGTGCTTTGGGATCCCCCAGGTACCTGCCTCTAGGATCGTCCCAATGAACCTGCGCCCAAAGCACAGGTGTTCCCAATGCCCCAAGACACCTGCCTTGCACCTTCCCAGCCACCTCCGGATTTGGGGTGCATCAGGGACAGTGCAGCCGGTCCTGCCGCCCGCTTCCCCCAGGGGCTGGGATTTTATCCTGTTCCCCCTGCATTTCCTCGATGCTATCTCCACGACATTGCTTTCAACATAAAAGTGAGTGCCCCCCAGCACTCATCCCCCCTCCGGCCTGCTGGCATCCAGCTCCCAGTGCTTCTCCCAGGGCTGTTACGGAGCAGGAAGATGTGTGCGGCTGTAAAAGGGAGCAGAGCTGCTGCTCGACCCTTCTTTAATTAAGAGCTCGCCCGGTATAAACCGACTTTCCCAGCCGAGTTGGACTCATTACTTGATTATTAAGCAGGGCAGGAAGTTTTGGGTTTGCTCGTGTGTGCTTTTTTCTTCCTTTTCCCAACAGGAAGCGGGGGAAGGGCACTAATTACTTTCAGCTTTCCATCCATAAAATCCTGGAGCCGCAAAAGCAACTAAATAGTTAAAAAAAAAGACCAGTTTTGAGAATGGACCACCTGCAGGAGCTGAGAAGGAGGGTGAAGGAGTGGGTAGGAGCTGAGCCCTGCGCAGGCTGGCGGGCCAGCCCGTGTCCGTGGTGGCTTTGTGGCTCTGACGTGCAAGAGCCCTCGGTCACTGCTCCTCTTTAAGGCCCTTCAGTGCACATCCAGCCACACCGCACAGGCTGTGCCTCACCCCCATCCACGCGTGCCACGGCTGTCACAGACTCGGATGGGGACCCTTTCCTGCATGGCGGGGGCTGTTGCTTCTCCCCTGCACTGGCACCCGCCAGGGAACCCTGCCAGCTCCCTCTCAATGGGCTTCGACTAATATTGGTTAGGCAGGCGATGAGAGTTGTGAGAAAACCTCCTCCTTAGCAATCTTTCCTGCTCTCAGTTGTGTTCCTGGCTTTGTCCAGGGCCTGGCTGGGACGCAAGGCTTTTAGAGAGAAGGTATAAAATGGGTGGAGGACAGCCTAGGCTCCGACTGACAAATCCTGCTGGCATTCAAACACAAATGCAGCCTTAAAACACTGGAAAAAAAGAAATGCTGCCTGTTCTGAATCACAAAAGCTCGGCCCATTGGCACTCGGGCTGCTGCTGCATCTGCTCCCTTCCCTGGCCTGCCCAAGCACCCTGCACCCCGGGGACCCTCAGATGCTGTCCCGCAGTTTGGGGTCATGCCTCTGACCTCCCCAAGTTATGCCCAGGTCTGGACCAGTTGCTGCCCCATCACAGGATGATGGATGTGGCCCAGATCCCTCCTCTTCTGACTGGCTGCTCCTTTGCCCACTGCAAAAATATTTCTTATTTCTACAGTGAGGGCTGTTGGGGTGAGCAGAGGGTGGGGACCACCACGAGGAGACACCCTTATGTCCAGCTCAAACCTGCTGCAGACATGGGCAATCCTCTCTGTCCTTTCTCTGCCTCTGTACACCTTTGGGGCTCTGTGATGGAGTATTGCACCCAGGAGCCGGGCCTGAGGATGAGTTGTAATTGCTTTTTCATTTCGTTTTTGGAAGGAACCCCACACAACAGCATCCCTAGCAGCAGTGCCGCAGTCCCCCGCCCTTGGTCCCCTGCGCTTGCCCAGGCAGCGAGCGCTGCACAGTGAAGCCAGAGGGTTCATAGCAAAACCTCAGCAGTTTTTCCCCTCTTTTTTTCCCCATTTTAATGCCACAGGAACTAAACACACCATAAAGCCGCTGCCCGCAGCCCGGCTGTTTCATCCAGGTAGTGCAGGCTGCAGTTTCAGCGGTGGGGGCGGCGGGGAAGGGGCAGCCGGCGATTAACGGGAGGAACCATTTGGTGACCACCTTGTGTGACCATCTGTAACAGATTACGGTGTCAGCGCTCGTAAAAGCCAGGATTCAATCAAGCGCCCGGCAGGTAGCGGGGGGCCCTGCTGGCAGGGGCCGTGGTGCCGGGGTGCAGGCTGTGCCGGCTCCGGGCTGCCGCGCTCCCCGGGCGGCGGCACGGCCACGGCATCGAGTGTTTGAACTCCGCCGTTTAATTTCCACGGACCTCCACAGGACCTTTAAACAAGCACGTACGTCCCCTCGGCTCCTGGAGCCCTTTCAAAGGCTCCGGGGAAACCACAAAGTGCCTTTTCTTCCCAGAGAGGACTAGTTTTTTTCCCTCCTCCCTGACCTGATGCAGAATTAAGGGTGTTTGGAAACCCACCCTGCCGCGGGACCCCCCCAGGCCAGAGAGCCGGGTCAGACCCACGTGGAGATGCTGGGTTAAAAAGAGCTTTCAGGATTCCACACTGCTATTTGAAATTGTCCTCTCTTAGCGGGCATCCAGAACGTCCCAGAGGGGATGAGAAGGGAAGCGGGTGGATTACAGTCACCTTTGCAAAAGCTAAACTTCATCTGCTTGGTGATTTGGGGGCTGCAGTTCCCAAAACTGCCTTTTTTGCCCCTTTCTGTCCCCATCTCTCTCAGGGATGGGCATGAGGCATACCTGACCCTGGTGCAGTGAGGGCGAAGAGCAGCTCCAGGGCCACCCTGCACCCAACGTCCTTGGCAAACTCCGATGGGGCATCCAGGCATTGGGAAGAAGAAAGAGGGGAAAAAGAAGAAGGGCTGGAAAGCATTTAAACACAAGGAACACACTGAGCCCGTCTCACGCTCAGCTGAGCTGGGGGCTCCCAGCAGAGATCACCTCGAGGTGGGGGACAGCCCCGAAATGCCTCCCCCCACCTCCAGGGCAGTAGGAAGGAAAAAATTTTCCACTTTCTTCTCCTGTTGCTGCAAAACTATCTGATAGAAATGTTCTCTTCGTGATCTCCTGGATCCCCCGCAGCCTCCAGAGGAGAGTTTCCAGCATCAGAGCATGCAGCCCCAGGAGAAGGCAGCCAAAGCTCAGCCCCTACGAACTGCAGCAGCCTAATTCTTTTTTTGGCTCTTACCTTACCTAGAAAAAGCTGAATAAACAAACAGAAACCAGGCAGGATCCAAGGGAAAGGCCCGTTATTAAAGTCAAGCGCCGGGTGGCTGTTTCTGATTTGGGGAAGGGAATGACCGGAGCTTGGCGGCAGAGGCCGGGACGGCTCGTGGGGTGATCAGCAGAGACAACACGGGTTTCCCACTCGAGATACCTGGGGCTGTGGGAGGCCTTGGAAGATGTGTGCGTTTATCCTGGGCTGGAGAAGAAGCAGGTGCCAGTGCAGGGCTCAGTGAGCCCCTGTCAACAGGCAGCACTGGTGAAAGCCTCCGTCCATTAACAGCTCGCCATAAGGAGCTGGGTTCACAAACAAGCTGCAGGTGTAGCTATTGTTTTTCTGGCTCTGGGCTATTGACACGGGCAATAATCTCAAATTAATCTTTAATCGGATGATGAACTGATAGCGTGGGGCTGGGGAGGTGCGAGTCTTCCCATGGAGACAAAGAGCACGGCGAATGCGGAGAGAGGGAGCCGGGGAGACCTGGGGAAGGGAAGTGAGGCCAAAGGATGAAAGTAAAGATGATTTCTCCCTGCGGGTGCAGGCAGTCTGGATTGCAGCATCGCTGTGGTCTTACTGTGCTCACCTTTCCGAGGGCATCTCCTCTCCCCTTCCATGCTGCCTGCGAACACCTCCCTGCCTGTCCCCACACCGGCGGGGCGAGGGGCGATGCCCACCCCAGGGCTGCACCGAGCCCCAGTGAAGCATCAGCCATCTGCCAAAACAGGGCGAGCGCATGCCTCGCTAGCTCAGAACCCGGGCTGTAATTCCTCCTGGCGGAGGCCGGCTTTCTCCTGGGCGATGCGAGAACAAACTCCTTGTCCAGAGTGCACGGGGCAGCTCAGCTCACTCCAACGGGCTGAGAAACACCTTCCCGGGGCTGTCTCACCCTCCGGCTCTTTACGTCCCCTGCACAAATGTCGTGGCAGCGGCTGTGGCTGGCGGGAAGACGGGCAGTGCCCGGCTGTGCTCTCCAGGGTTTGGGAGATCGCGGAAGGATGGACAAGCCCAATATGGGTGTGGGTTAAATGGTTGTTTCTCCCCTTTTGCTCTCAGCCGGTCCTGATGATGGGGGAAGCTTTGGAGGCCACTGGTGCTGCTGCCCCGCCGGGTGGGATCTCGTGTGGGGTGGGAGCGGGTCTCTGTCCCCCGGCCGGTGCAGGGAGATGCGTAACGCTGAGCAAACAGTCCCCCTGCAGAGACACCCTCACCAGACCCCCCAGCACTTCACAACCCGTTAACAGCAGTGGGGTAAAAATGAAAGCCATAAAGCCGTTATATTTAATTTCTTCACCTGAGGATGAAGACCTTGGCACAAGGGACACAAGCGCAGGCACAGCAGCGACCCGTGTCCTCCCCACAATAAGTGCAGGAGTTCCCAGCCTGTGCCGACGGCTTTACAATAGCAATGCTGTGCTGTAACTTATTGGAGATCTGCCTAGAAAATCATCAGAAAGTATTTTAAATCCAGCATAACATACATATTTATGGATCACCTTCTGTTTTACTGGGCTCCCTGAAAGCAATGCGAGGCCTGTTTTACTTTTCTCAATAAAAAGGCTCACATTTCACATGCGAGGAGATTGGCGTCTCCTGAGCTAATTAATCCGGGTTCCCCTCCACCTCCGCATTTTCCACGCAGGGTTATGCTGGCGACACTTTGTCTGTGGCCGCTCCGGGGAGGACGGTGCTGCACATTAAGCCTCCTTTGCCGGCGATGCGCTGGAGGCAGAGCGGGGCAAGGCGAGGAAGTGGCGGCGTGTCGCGGCACAGAGTCATGGCCCGTTATAAAGAGCTTCAAGGGCCTGCATTATGTCATTACTCAATTAGCCTGTTGGTAATAGCACTTCATTAGAGAGACAGTTCCTATTCACTGGCCCTAATCCACTTTCTAAAGACAGGACTGGAGCCATTGATCGCTTTTCCCGCTTTCCCGAAGAGGCAGAAAGCGGGTTTGGAAAGTGGCCCCGTGGCAGGCAGAGGGGAGCGATCCCACCACTGCCCCAAAAACGGAGATGGGGGCAGCAATGCCCAGCCCCAGCAGCTCGGGGATGTGCAGAGCACCTGCCCTTCTCATTGACCTCAGAAATCAGGCTGTCAACCAGTGAACAAGAGAGTTTTGGTGTCAAACCATAGGTGACCGCAGCTGGGGACGTGACCCTTCCTCGCCCGGATGCGATGGGTGAGCCGGTGCCAGCGATGCTCTCGAGGGACCGGCTGTGGGGACAGGCACTGCCTGCCCAGCCTGCACCTCCCCTCAGTCCACAGTGGGGGCAGAAAGAAAAACTACTCTTATTACATATATTTTTTACCCTTTTTTCTCTTCCCCGCCCCAGCCTCCTCCGCTCTGTGGCATGCAATGCTCGGTGGAAACTGAAGCGGGGTAGGAAGTGGCGCGAGAGCCGCATGCAGGAAACTGATGTGTGTCAGGAAAGGATGTCAGCGGCGGCAGTGGAACCGAGAGGCCAACAGCCAGCGCGGGAGCTGCCCCCACCCTGCCGGCAACTCACGATGAGAGGGGCAGGAAGTGAAAGGGAGCCCTTCCTCTATAAATAAAGGTATCTGCTTCCATTCGAGGTGGTGACAGAGCAAATCCGGAGGTGCAGGGAGCTCCCAGCCAGCGCAGAGGTGCCCAGCCAGGGCAGCACCATGGGGCTGGCAAGTGTACCCCATATCCTGCCCACCCTGTCAGCTTCAAAGCCAGTGGGATCCTGTGCCCCACAAGGATCTGGTCCCCCGAATCCCTCAACCACAATGGCCAGAGCATCCTACGGCCACATGCAAGGCTGCTGCATGGCCAGTGCTTGCGGCCTCAACCTGCTGCAGCCCCCAGTGGGACACCAGCCCACAGGCACCTCACCCCCCCATCATCCTCCTTCCCTAGCACGTCCATCAGCCAGATGCCCCCTTCATGCCATGATGCCACGGGAGGAGCTGGGCTTGGGGGTTTTCCCTCCCCCATAAAGAATAACCATTTCTCAGACTTCAGAAAGATGCAGCCTAAGCACAGAAGTATTTTCAGGTCAAAAGACGTACTGGGGTAGGAAAGTTTACTTGCCCCGGTTACAGCAGCTGCTGTCTGTGATCAATATCACCCAAATTTCCCCCCCAAAACCTCACTTTACAGCAATACCCTCCCATCATCACTTCCACTGGGCTAGAGGGCAGCAACATGGGGCCCCCATTTGCTGGAAAAATTAAGAGTTATTAGTAACTCAGCCCAGGACCCAAAGACCAGTTTTTAAATGCAAACACCATGGTAGATGGTAACTGGTTTCCCTCGAATGGTCTTTAGAGCATCCCAGGAGCCAAAACAGCGGCTGGCACATGCCTGAAGGCAGAGACTTCGGTCCTCACCAGCTGCAGGGGAGAAAGGGAAGGCTGGGCCGTCACACACCATCACCCATCAGAAAGCGCAAATCTTCCACGATTTCAGCAAACACCCTGTTTTCTTTCAAACCCTTTTGCCATTTCATAATACTGGCTACTTCTCTGCGAAAGGAAATAGCTGTCCCATAAATAAAGGAAGGTGGGAGGGAGTGTGAGGCAGGCGAGGCAGATGCAGAAAGCTTTTCCCGGCATGCTCCAGCGCACAGCCGGAGGATAGCATCAGCCAGCGGAAGAGCAGAGAGGGTCCGCGCCACAGACATGTGCCAAGGACTTGCTCACACATGGCCACGCTTGGGGCACCCCCAGCCCTCCCCTTGTCACCCTCCGAGCATCCCCCCCAGGAACATCCTCCTGGGTGGGAGGCCCAGCATGGTGGGGGCGTGCTGAGACTGGTCCTGCAGCGATCCCCACACGCTGAGCTGTGAGCCAGGGCTCCTGGGCACACAGAGTTTTTTCCCCACTGCACCAGGAGGCTCGGGTGGGGGGGACCTGCAAAACCACCTTGTGGCACCAAGCCGGGCAGGTCAGCAGCGCAGAGAATAGCTGAGCAGATGTGGGAATCACATCCTGGCTCCGACATCGACTTTGCATCCTCAGTCGTGGCACATCATCTCCACAAGGACTCTTTTCCATGCACAGTGGGGAATATCACACCGCAGCTGCAGCCGTAAGGAGGTCTCTGAGCCTGGCGGCAGGGAGCAGATGTGCCAGCAGATGAGCCAAGACATGAGAAGGGGCACCAGGACCAGCACACTCCCAGGGAACCCTCACCAGCAGCCCCATGGGGACGCTGGGGACCCGCTGTCCCTGCATACCTGAGGGTCGGGGCTCTGCCGGCTGCGGGTTTCTGTCTGCTGGCCTGGCCTCAGTGCTGAGCCATTAATAACCAGCTCTAGTTGTGTCTTTCCAGCCCGCAGCCCCTATTTTCTTTCAAAACCAAGCTGCGATGGGAATGAATTATCTCTCTTCATTTTCATTTTCCCTCTGTCTCTGCTGCTGGCAAATTAACAACTTCCCTTGATGCCAAACGGTCTGCAGTTTATCTCCCGAAGCACAAGTTTCACTCCCAATCTGCACTGAGGAAACTTAAAGTAATTGCAGAAAACTATTCTGAAAGCGATCCAGCAGCAAAGAAGTCAAATAAATAGGGACCATATGCACCACGCCAGGCAGAGGCGCCGCACAAAGATGCTCTCACTCGCAGAGCTCAGTCCCACCCTGAGCCAGCGGCATGGCGCGTCTGTCCCGCACACAGGGCTCTGCTCTGGCATGAAAAAGTTCTCGGGGGGCGGTTTGCCGTGTTAGAAGCTGACCGGGTTTGCAAACTGAGTTTTGCACCCACACTCACCGGGTGTGTTTTCACCCAGGGCTTAGCTGGCTTTTGGTGGAGGACAGAGAAGAGAGCTGGTTGCTAACCCAGCGAACTGCTGCCAGCGGGTATTTAAACCAGCCTCTGGGTGCCACACCACGGGGAGGATTTCCAGTGCGCCATGAAGGACCCTTCGCAAGGGCCCCATTTGCTGTTGGGCTGCATGGGGTCTTGCCAACATGGTCTCAGGCAGACATTCGAGCTTCCTCAGCTGTGCCAGGCCTGGCTGCTTTGCTTCCCGTGACCCATTTTCCCCCATTAAATGGGGTGCAGACACTGCGAGGTCTGTTAGCCCCCAGCCAGGCTCCTGGTGCTGGTCCTGCGATGCACTGCCAAGCAGGATCTGGCCCCAGCCTCGCACCACAAAGGTCTGCCATGGACCTTGGCAGCTCTGCGAGGGAGGGCAGAGGCGGATGCAAAGCATCGCTTAAAGCAGCTGATGCTGAGACCTTTGATCCCCGCGCAGCCCAGCCTTGCCTGGTCTTGCACACGCATTTCGGGTCTCGCTCAGTCCCTGTTGGTGATGCCAGTGCTGCCTCGCTGCTCAGCGTTGCTGGGGCAGCCAGGCCCGTTCCTCCCCAGCCGGGAGAGGCAGCAGCCAAAGGGTTCATCCCACAGCCACCTTCACCCGGTCCCTGCTTTACATCAAGGAGCCCCAGCACAGATCAAAGCGCTCTGAGGTTTTCCTTGTGCAGCCTGAAGCGCTCTCAGAGGGTGACGCGCTGCTGTCAGCAGTCCCCGGCCGCAGAGATGGGGTTACCCCGACCCCATCACAGCCACCTCCTTATCACCGCTCCTCCGGCGGGCAGGCGCTTGGCCGGGTCTGCAGACCCTCAGCATCGCTCGGCACTGAGCTCCTGCACCGGCTGCCCACAGCAGCGCCTGGGTTTGTGGTGTTCCCCTGCCCCTTGCTGAGGTGCTGCTGGCTCTCCTCTTGCTCAGCATCGCCTGCACTTGCCCATGGATGGAGGGGACGGCAGCGCTCAGCGCAGCTGTGGTGGCTGCCACACTGTGGGAGCTGGGGAGGGTGAGGGTGCACAGCCCCTCCTGGGGGGCATGAAGCGCTTAGACGCCTGTTATCACCAAGTGTTGGGGAAAACACTCTGATTAGACAGAAAGAAGGAAAATAATAATGGCTAATGCTTCCAAAAGTAATTTTGGGAGCCTCAATTTAGAAAGCCAAAATTGAGCTCCCTTGAAGAGGCTGTTTTCCAGAGGCTTCTCCAAAATATCTGGAGGAGTTGTCTGTCGTTTGGCACCAGCAGCAATTGCCATTTCTGCGAGCTGTGGCTGGGAACTGCTAGTTAAGATGCCTGCCTTGCCTGGCGCTGGGGCTGCCCATCACCGAGCGGTGAGGTCTTGCAAAACCCTCCGGCTTTCGGATGGGTCAGGCGGTGCCAGCGACACCGGGCCAGCGTCACCCCAGGCTTGGGATGTTACCACGAGTGAGGTTTCTGAAAATAGTCCCTGGCACCCCTCCATGCTGCCAGGCCAGACCAAACATCTCTGAGACTTGCTTCCAGCTCCCCCATCGCCCCAGTGGGAAGAGGATCCGCTCTCCCTCTGCACTGCCTTGGCCCACCTCCACCCTGCAGAGCCCTCCATGTCCCCGGGCTGCCGTTCAGCCCCGTAGCCATCCCGACGGCTGCGCTGAAGGCAGCCTGCCTATATAAAATTAGCACCCTCGCAGGAGGTTGTGGGGGGGAAACCTGCCCTGGGCGGCCACAATGGGAAGCAGATGCTCTGTGATTAAGCCCACATGCGCAGGACAGCACCGTCCTCTCCTCCGAGCGGGGCTGTAGTGCCCGACCCCGGGGACAGAGGGCACGGGCTGGAGCAAAGGCTGCTTTGGGCAGGGACGGCTTGGAATGGGAGCCGGCAGAGGGGCTGGATGCAGCCTGGCTGCTGCTGGCCAGGGCTGGGAAGGGCTGGCAGGATGGAGCCACGGGAGCTGCCTCTGTCCCCCCTGCATGTCCATGAGTGATGTTCAGGGTGGAAACCGTCTTAGGCTTAGTGCAGCTCCCCTGATGGCAATGCCCCACGCTTGCGGGAGCCAAACTGGACTTTTCTTTACATCACACCGAGAGGACTGTGTGAGACGAGGGCCGGGGAGCTGCATCCCAAAAGTTTGTGCCACCAGGGATGAAGCAGTGGAGGCCAGGAGGGTGAGGAGAGCCCATCATCCTGGAGAAGTGTCCCCAGCACAAGTGCCATTTGCAGACCACTTGTAGGAAAAAGCGCCCAGCTCCAGCCAGCAGCCCATCTCCCCCGTCCTTTCCCCTCTATGCAGCCCGGGGTCACCGAAACGCCGTATCTATTCCCTGCAGGAAGGGATGCAGCAAAGTTTCAAAGTCCAGGGGCTGGTGACCCCACATGGGCCCCTCCTGCTTGGTCGTGCTGGGACGTGCAGAGGGAAGACACGGGTTTGCCATCTGCAGTCACCTCTCGCACTGTCCAGGGAGTTAAAAGCCCTGCACCGAGCAAGCTGTGTAACCTGAGAGCGATTTTCTAGATAAGATCTAGGCAAAGGGGGGGGGAGTTTGCAAGGTCAGGTCACGGGGGGCTCGCTGACCCCTCCAAACACCAGCTTGGAACCCCAGTGCCAGCAGGCGAGGGAGGATGCTCTTAGGCGTCACTGGCTTCATTTCTTCTCGTTTTCTTCCCTTTCATGGTTTTGTCTCTGAAGGGGGGAAGTCCCCACTTATCTCCTGCCCTCTCCAGCCTCCCCAGTGCGGTTTCTCCATCCTCACAATAAGGGATGGCCATTTCTGTTTCTTCTCAAGACATTTTTCCACCCACCCTCTCTGGCCCTGGTGGGAATTGTCAGCTTCGAGATAACGAGAAGGATGAATTGTTCATACAGGATGTTGCATGAAGCCCAAGTGCTATTTGCAGGCAATTTTAATAAGTAATAATAAGGAGAGAGAACTCCAAAGGAAGTAACCTGGTACAGCAGACAAGGCAGATTTATCAAGGCAGGGAGGAAATACTCCCCAGAAATGAATCTGGCATGAGTTCCTGCACACCAGTCCCACGATCCTGTCTGCCACCACAGGCTACTCTTATCTGAAACAGTCCAGTGTTTAAAATAGACTGAAAAATAAATAGTCTTCCAGCGCGACTGATCCTCCAGAGCCTGCAGTTCATCCCAGCAGCATTTACAGTTTTCTCTGGAGTGTTTCCGACATGTACTTCAAGGCCTTCCAACTCTTTTCTCCTCCCCTGCTTGTGACATTAATGAACCTTAAGGGATTCTTAAAGCGCATTTTATGTGGATGTATTTTTAAAGCAGGAGAAGGAGAGAGCAGTTCCCAGCCCTCCGTGCCTGGGGTGGATGGAGACTCACTTTGCAAGGCACACTCCAAACAGGAATCCATCAAACGCCAGGGCTAAGTGTTGCTGCGGCAGCTCCGCGAGCTGTGAAGTTGTTTAATGTTCATTGTTCACAGCTGTGTCACCCTAATAGAGTATTTTATTGTTTTTCCAGTTGTACTTAAAACCATCATTCATTATCCTGCCCAGCCAGGGAGTGCCTCACCTTTAATTGATGACACGAGACGAAACGCCTGGTCAAAGTTTCCAGTGTCTCCACCCCAACAGGGACTGGTTCCCTGCCACTCCAGGCCCTGCCGGCAAGGTTCAGCCCCAGAGGGTGACCCCCTGTCCAGGCTGAGAGGCACACAGCCGCCAGGAGCTCCGGTCCCCCATGGTGTGGCTCCCAGGGGAGCAGGTCCGCATGGAGAAGTGGTTGTACCTGGCATGGGGCGCCTGCTCCGTGTGGATGAACCAGGAGCCCTGAGGAGAGAGCAGACACCCCGAGGTGCTGGGGATGCTGCGAGCCACCCCCTGGACTGTGACGAGGACAAGCCTGGGCAGCAGCAAAGCCCATGGGACCATCCCTGCCTGTCTGCAGAGCAGGGCGCCCGCAGCCATTGCCCTGATTGAATCAGCCCCGGCCTGGGGCATCTTATCACTATTCGGAGGCGAGGTCCGAATAGCCCCAGTGCTGCGCATCCCACTGTGCCCGGCTGCAGCATCAGTGTCAGGTCCCGCAGCTACACCTCGCTGGGTCTAACAGCCCCAAAAAGCACTTTTTTGGCCCGCAGAGCCATTCCCCCATGTTGTCCCCACACGCCGGGCTGGCCCGTCCCCCATCCTCCCTGAGCCACCCCAATGCCCACCCGCCCACCATGATGTTGGCCTGTGACAACTAATTGCAGCAAGTAACTTTTTTTGCTGGGAAATAACCCTTTTCACAGGCAGGGAAGTCTCTCTGCTCTGTGTAAGTCCTGACAGACTCTCTACAGTAGTTAAAAGGGACAGCATTAAAGAAAAAGAACTTAAACAACCCCAAAGTGAAGGGCCTGTAATTTATTTACTCCCCTCAATGAATGCTGGTTGCAAATCACTCTGTATAAAAATAACTCCTTTCTCCAACTTTTGATCTCCGATATTCCTGTATTTCCCTGGGGAAAATGTAAATCTATGAACTTATTACTAATGTTTCCTGTCCCTGACAGTGGAGCCAGTTGATATTTTACTTGAGAAGCTGGAGAGAAAAAAAAAAAGCAGCATAAACTTAATGACTGCGGACTGTTTCCAATCTTAGTTTCACTTTTCAGATGGAGAGTTTCCATCTTACAACAGGGAGAGGGAGATTTTTAAATAAAACATGATTTAACTTTAGCCAAACTTCCTCCTAGTGTTTATGCTTTTGGCTCGGGGCTTGATCCATTTAAAGCTGGTTCCTTTTGAAGCAGCCCCGGCTCATCACCGCGCACCGACATGACGGCTTGGAAGTTGTCTGTTCCACTTCTGAATCCGAATTCCCCTGCCTGGCCCGCTGCCCTCCTGCCTTGTCCTGCCACAGGGAATGGCTCCTGGCTCCAGCTCGCCTGTGTGGGCAGGGGGCATGGGGGGTGACGGTGGTGGCACCTTGCGCTCACTGGGCATCCCCTCGGCATTGCTGCGGGCACCCGGCTTGGCCACACAAAGCGCAGTGGTATAAAGCATCTCCGTGTCACTGCTGTCCCCAACCATGGTGATTTCGTAGCCCCAAAGCCACATCCAGGAGCAGCTGGTGGGGAGGCATGGGGTGGGAGGTGGCGCTCAGGGGTCCAAAAAGTGTTTGGAAAGTTTCCAAATTGTTTCATTTGGGTGTGTTCGCCCCCTTAAACTACACACATTTCTAGTTCACAACATGTTTTGCTTGGGAAGGTAAGCTCCTTAAAAAGCTGTTTAAAAAGACATTTGGAAGTGATGACAGTGGGAGGCTCTGCTCAGCCTGCTCTGCTCCCGCCCGGGGCTGTGCAGGTACAGTGTGATCTCGGCAAGATTTTTCATTTTTTCTCCTATTTCAGGATAGAAAAAAAAAAATAAATCCCCCCGAAAATCTCAGAGCGCGGGAAGATCCTTTCCTGGCAGCACGGGTGCAGGGAAGATGGCTGCGTGCAGGCAGCCTGAGCCTGACTCCCGTGAAAATGGCCTCTTTGGCTTCTCCCTCCTGTCTTGGGCTCTTCTCCCTGTCCCCCAGCGCCCTGACAGAGCCAAGAGCCCTCCCAGTCCCGGGATGGCTGGCGCTAAAGCGGGAACATCAGCTCCTCTCCTGCATGCTCTGCCCGCACCTGTGGCCCCCCTGCCCTATGGGTCTGCCCCCCCTGTCCCGCTTGGCCCCCGCAGCACCCGCTGGGTGCAGGGGGCTCCCGGGGGCGCGGGGGAGACGGGTGAAGCTAAGGCAGCCTGGCCCTGCGGCCGCTGGCCGGAGCGAGCAGCAGACCTGACGCCAGGCGTGGAAGCCGGCTCCCGCAGGAGCAATTCAGGCACTGTTTTAACGTCAGCCAAAACGCAGGGAATAAAAGGAACTTTAATGGGGTCTAAGTTGAGCTGTGCACCCTGGAGGATTCCTGGCTGCCTCTGTTCGTGTCAGATAAATAGCCCTGTGACTGCAGTAATGTTTAACATCCCCTCTCATTATCTCGCTGGCATCCCCGGGCTCCTGCAGGGATTGCAGCCAGGCCCCAGCCACATCTTTCCCCTCAGCCCTGTCCCGCTAGCTGGGCTGGAGCAGCAGCACTTAAGAGCATTTTTGAAATGCAGCCTGATCTAGGGCTTAGGGGAAGAGGCTACGAGCTGAGCTCAGCACCGGTCCCATGGCGGGGTGAGACCCCCAGAGCTGCTTCTGCTACTGGGAGAGCCCCAGCGCCCTGTCCCTGCAGGTCAGCCCCCCACCCCCACCCCGGTGCCACCGGCTGGCCAGGTAGACCCAGTGCCAGCCTGAGTCCCCTCCTTGCCTCAGTTTCCCCATCTGTAGTACAGCCTTAGTGAACCTGACTATTTTTTTCTAAAGAGTTTTGAAGTTTAAAGATGAAAAAATCCTGCATCTTATACCTAGGCAGTCATTATTAATAATTAATACTTGTTAAGCCTAATAAGCTTCATCAGCCACTCCAGCATTCCAAAGGGTCTGTTGGAAGGAAGGGTCCTTTTGTCCTGTGTCCCACATGCCATGTCCCTGCCACAGCAGACGCTGTCTGTTGTCCCCTCTCACAGGCTTCTGCCCAGCATCTCCTTTTCTGCCAGGAAAGGTTTGATTTTTCTAAGAGGGAGGGCTGGAGAGAAATACCGCCTTTGGAAACGACCCTGGGTCCGGGCGCCTGCCGCCCTGCTCCGCCGGCGGGTCCGAACAAGGGAGGATTGAGCCGTGCAACCTGCTGGCCCTTAAAGGGCTGCTTGTGCTGGGGACCACCAGCACCGCCGCGCTGCGGGGGGGACCGTCCCCCCTGCGGCAGAGGAGCCGTCTCCAGCGAACAGTACATTCCTCGACCTCCCGGCCGACCCGCACAGTGCTTGGCCAGCCGAACCCTGCCGCTGCTGCCGGGGGACGAGGAGTGTCACCCTCTGCAACAGGGGCTTGAGGAGAGGACCCATATGGGTCCCAGGGATGTGTGTTTGGGGGGGGTTTTCCCAGGCGTTTGAAGATGTGAACGCACAAATGCTTTCTCGGGGTGCTGTCTTGCTCACCCCTAGCTCAGTGGGGAACCCAGGGCTACAGAAACACGTGAAAATGTCACCACACTGGCCCCATTGCCTGGATTGTCCCTGTGGAGTTTGCATAAGCTGTGACGTGCCCCTTCTGGGCAGGGCAACCCTTGCACAGACCCCCAGTACTCCCAGGATGAGGGTGGAGGAGCCAGGACAGCGTCCCCAGGTGATGGCTGTGGGTCCAAAGCTCGGCTCCTGCCAAGCACAACCCGTGGAGGTGGGCTGGGGGGTTCAGGGCTGGGGTCTGCAGGAGGGGTCCTCATGGCTGGGTGTGAGCAAAGGTAAATCCTGACACCAAAGCCGCTGTGCCTGACTTGGGGAAAGGCACGGCTGTCCTGGTGTGGCTGTGTGCCCCGCTGCCCTCGGGCACTGCTGGGGCTGGGGATGCCGGCTGGGAGGGTGCTCAGTACTGGTGACCTGGGCAAATTTTGGCCAGAGAGTCGTGTGAGAGCTGAGTCCTGCACCACGGTGGCGTGCACATGGGCTTTTCTTCAGAAATGCCCTGTCTTCTCCTTCCCTTTCAATTGCACAGGTGGGTCCCCCAGTAGCAGCAGACTGCCAGAGACCATCAGGAGAAACAGCACACGCTCTTCTCCATCCCAATGGCTTTTCCATCCAGGTTGTTGCCTGATGAGCCCGGCTCCTTGGACCTTTCAGAGCTGCCACAACACTGCTTCCCATCACCATCCATCTACAAAAGGCACTTTACTAACATTTGTCTTGCCCAACGGATGTGTCTACCAGCAGTCAGACACTCCTGAATAAGCCAAACGCTGGCAGCTCACCTTCAACATCTATCCCACTTCCCAATAAAGTATGGCTCCCACCAGCAACCCCCGCTTTGTTGACCAGAGCAGAGCATCCCAGCTTGAATGCTAATGGTAGCCCTTTTTCTCAGCAGTAAAAGCCCGGGCACACCTCAGTCATTCATCTGCACCAGTTCTTTGCACGGATCAGCACATTGCCTGGGTAATGTGGTGGCAGAGAGATATATCCCTCATGCTGCAGCTGGCTGGGAAGCCTCCCACCTGCAAGGGCCAGTGTCCCCCACATCCTCAGACGTGTCAGACAGCCTGGGGAAGAGGGATGGCTCTGGGTTACGTGGCTGCCCAGGCTCTGGAGTCCCTCTTTCCCCCCTCACCCCTCCATGAACTCTTTGAGCTGTTAACGGCACCATGGGCTCCTCACGCTGCACTGACCACTAACACAAGGCTGTACAGGTCCGGGGTCCCAAACAAGCAGGGCATTTTCCACCGTTTCCTCTCGTCTCTGAGCTCTTCTAATGCCTCCCTCCCAATAATGCTCCGTTTCCTGGTTGTTGCCGCTCCTCTCCGTCTCAAGGCTGAGCTCGTGGAGCAGGCCAGGCTCTGCAGGCATACCGACAGAGAAAGCCAGACCAACAGATTTTCAGGCACATTAGGAGATGGTTAGAAATACCACGCTTTTATTTTCATTTCCCTTCCTCGTAACTACAGCTCGGCACGAACCCACTTCCCAGTCGTGAGCCCTCCCCGTGTGGGCAGCACCCACAGCCACCCCTCGCCGGCTGCATCGTCCTCTCCGAGTTATTCCATCGCTGGGGGCAATGGAAGCCCAGTGCTTCCCCCACCTCTCAAGCGTGAACAGCCAAGCGTGTCTCAGAACAAGCCTGCAGCTCCAGGGGCTGCTTTTAAGACAAATATCTCACTGTGGAGACCCACAGCAAACGAACTGTTATGCTGCCAGTGCAAAGTTCCAGGTCTCCCACCGCCCATGTGTTGATCCGTCGTGCCCAAAGCTGTAACATCTGTCCTCTAATGCCCAGCGGCAGCCGTGGGGAGGTCACCCAGGGCAGCACAGGGCTCTCCCATTCAGTCCCATCCTAGGGGAAGCCTCTTTTTTCATCCAAGTGTGTCCTTCCATCCACTTTCAGGCTGAGTGTTACCCACCAGCTGCTCGGTTGGGGCTGTGCTGTCGGGATCGCTGAGAGCAGAGCCAGCCCTTCTCCGGCACAGCCAGGGCAGGACACTGGCACAGTTGATCCCCCGACAGCAGTGGAGGTGACAGCGGCTGCTGCTGGGTCAGGAGCTGCTCTGGTCCCCCTTGGTGTCCCCCACGTTCAGGGGAGCCCATCCATTCTTTTCACCCTCTCGGCAAGTCCCCGGGTGGTTTCCTGGCACTCGGGGCCAGGATTAGCTCTCGGCACTTGTCAACTAGCAAATGTCCTTATTGTCACCTCGGTGGGGACACAGGGCTGGCCCTCAGGATGTGGTGCCGGGGGAGCTACCTGACCCCAGATCTGCCTACAGCCTGCCTGCCTGGCTGGCTTCTCGTTTTGGGCATTTAACACCGTCTGGAAGCTGTGTCGGGGGGAGAAGAGGAGACAGACAGACGGACGGGAGCTGCTCTGATGTAAAACAGAGACGGGGAAGTGAGAGCGGAGCCTGCGAAGGCCCTGGTGAGCAGCCCAGCGCCGGGGACAGGGCGAGAAGCACGCTTGTGTCATTACTCATGGAGGAGCTGGCAGGGAGGCACGCGGAGAGGGCCAGATCCCTGCTGCTAAAGCTCTGCTGACTCCGCACAGGCATATCAGGAGGGAGCGCAGCCCGACCGCTGCGCCAGGATCCGGCCTTTTCCCGCCATGGGAAGCGCAGAGCTAGCTCAAAGCGTGGAGTCAGGGATGCTCCATGGTCCTGGGGCTGGTGTGGGGTGAAACCTGCTGCAAGGATGCGTTGCAGCATCTCTGTCTGAAGGAAGAGAGAAGGGGATGGGCAGGGTGGCCTCACACAGGGAGGACAGCCCCACGCCAGGACCCACAGCTCCATACAGCTCCCGCCCCACGCCAGCCAAGCTTTTCTCCACTGATCTTCACATACCTAAATAGGGCAAAGAAAGAGAAGGAAAAATACTGGGGAGGAAACAGCCCATCCCCAGCAGCCCTTGGCTTACATTTCCTCAGCCGAGTGGCTGGGAAGGGCTCGGGTGGATGGCGGAGTCGTCTCCACACCAAGTCCCAGAGCTCCGGCTCCTACTCCTGTTTTCCATCAGAGAAACCACACTTTGGCACATGGTGGAGCATGAAGCACTTCTGCTCCCCAGGACCATCAGCACCCCTTTTACTGTCTTTGCCTGGATCTGTGGTGGGAGTAACCAGGCACGCCCCCTCCTCCAAGGACACGGGGCTGGGATGCAACCTCACACGGGCTCATTCCCCAGCCCTTTGCAGCCTGGAGTTTCCTTTGAGGCCATAAAGTGAGCCGGGAGCCTCATTGCGTCACTTTGGGAAGAGGGTGTGATTTCCCCGAAGGCAGCCAGCACGTCGTGCCCTCGCAGGGGAACGGATGGCTGCTGAGGAACAAGAGCAAGAATTCCCCTCCTGGCTCCCGGTGGGCGGGCACTGTAGGAAGCGGCACCGGGAAGCAGCACCGGGGTGGGACAGAGCCGCATGTGGTACCCTGCCCGCAGCTGGGACTTTCCCAAATTGCCGAGGTATGGCTGCAGGGAGGTGGCCCCGGCATGTGGCAGTGGTTTAAGGAGGTGCCAGGGGAGGCCGGGGCCACGCTTGCCAGCGGTGGGGAGGGAAGCCCTGGCACCCGCTCCCAGGGATCAGCCTGTCCTGGCTGCTCAGCGCCGGGCATTTGGAGACAGCCCAAAGCTTTGGTTTTGGGCATATTTGCATCCCAGGCTGGGGGTACACCTGGAACCAAAACCCAAAAGCTTTGAGGATCCTCGTGGATGAATCCTGCATGGTTTGTAGCCCACCTCCACTTGCCAAGGCTGTCTTCACCACCACCATGGACGTGGGGTCAGTTTTTAGCTTCCCCCACACCAGTTAGTTGATGCACAGCGTGAGTGACCCCAAGCAGCACTACAAAACCTGAGCTGGCTCCTGTCATGTTCTCCATACAGCCTTGGAGAATGGGTCGCTCTTTGAATTAACAGTGTTAAATTGTCCCAGGCAATTCTAAACTCTCTTTGTGTGAAGATGTAGAGATTTCTGCCTTAATTAGCAATCAAAACCACACCTCAGCACCTGCCCAGTGCCATAGCTCTGTGTAAAGAGTATCTCGGGGTAACCCAGGACGGTGTTGCACCAGCCCTGTGTTAGATGGATGTTGTCTACTGCAGCCATTGAAGCACAGAGCAGCAAAAGCAAGTGCCACCCGCAGTGACAGTGACAGTGGGCCACTCCAGCAGAGTTTGGTTTATGCCAGTGGTTTATGCCAATGGTTTATGCCAGGACGGGGCAACAGTGCAGCTGTGGGTCGCAGCTGGTGGCAGGCAGAGGCCAGGGGACGTGGGGAAGCTCCCACTGCTTCCCCAACCCACCCCAGTCACCGAGGTAGAGGATTTGTGAATGAGCCTTGAGCTCAGGCTGGGCAGGAGGCAGGGAATCGTTCCTGAGTCACCCACGGGCTGCCCAAAGCGGGGCCGGGCAGGAACACACAGGTCACTCGGGTCCCCTCCTGCACCCACTGCCCTTCCTCTCTGGCTCTTCCTAACTCCATGAACAGCCCTGGAGCTGCTGCAGCAGGAGCGGAGGAGCCGGGGTTCGGCAGGAGGCAGCTGCGCAGCCTTGGCTGGGGGAGCTAACGCAAGCTGAGGCTTTTTGCTGGTGCATTAATCACTTGGAGAACTCATCGCTTCGTAGGCATCCCCTCATCAACCCCTGATGGGGCTCAGTGGACCACAAGTCATCTGAGAGACTTGCATTTTTCCCCCCAAATAAAATGCTGCCTGTGCAGATGGAGCTGGGAGGGGTGGGTGAGTGGGGACCCCCTGCTGCACCCCATGGTCCGGCCAGGACGCAGCTCCCGCCCAAGGGGAGCACAGACCCTGCTGGCGGGGGGCGGGTGATGGAGCCGCGGTGCTGACGTTAGCCCGAGAGCTGGAAAGTTTTCTACATACCAGCGTTAGCAGGAATGTTATTTACTGAGCGAGGGAGAGGTCTGACAGGGGAGAAAGCCTCTCGCCCAGCTCTTCCCCATGTATGGATGTGGACCGGCGTTACTCAGCAGGATACGGCACAGACAGAGGCACCGGCGCCGGGACATGGCTCTCCTCGGAGGAAGCTGGACTCAGGATGGGGGCCACCTCCCCATGCCCCCAAGCAGTTGGCTGGTCTTTGCGGGGCAGAAAAGCACCATTCACCCCGCTGTGAGCAGCAGCTTGCTCCCAGCTGTGCTGGGGTTGCTCCCCAGGATCCCCACGGCCGCCCGCCCTGGCTCAGCCAGATTTCGTAGAGGGGGTGGGGACCCAGGTGGGACACAGCCACCAGCACATGGCCCTGGGGACATGTCAGGGTGCGGGGAGACTGCCTTCCCAGGGGGCAGGACGAGCGGAGCATCGCACTGAAAAGAAACTCAAACCCGCCCTTTCCCTTAATAAGCCTCCTTGCAGCTCAAAGCAAATATTTTTATAAAAGTGGGATTTCACTTCCCATTTGTGTTTCTGACTTTCGGTGAAAGCTGACAGTGAACTTTTCAAAGAGAAACACTTTTTCCCAAACCTGCGGACTTTTCTCAGCGCCGGGGAAGCCCGTCCATGTCCCTCCTGTCACTCAGGGCTGCCTGCGGGTAGGGGGATGTCCGCCGCCGCCCCCCCCTCCCCACGACCTCCCGGCTCCCGTTCGGGATAATTATTCGTCATAGAAGGGGTGGATTTTCCTCTTCTCCTCGAGGACTTCAAAGACTCTGCAAACATAAATAGGTGCAGCCCCAGAGTTAAGTCAATAGAACTTCTTCTGCCGGGGGATGTGGGGGGTGAGGGTCCCAGCTGCCTCAAAAGCACCCAGGATTGCTGGTGACTGCTGTGCATGGCCAAGCATTAAACACAGGCACTTTTCTTCTCCCACATCCAAATCCTGTGCTGTGTCCCCACCTTGGGTGCTCTCACCCTGCCCCTGCACCCTCGTCCCTGGGCTGCCGATATTCCCGGGAGCAGCCCCAGTGGCACCAGGGAGAAGCGGTGGGGATTATTCCCAAGCAGGATGTATTTTGAGGGTGACTGAGCAGATGCGAGCACATTTCCCAGCGGTGACTGGCCGGGGAAGTTCACAGTGTGACTCATGTGCTTTCCCAAGTCCCTGAATCGCAGCATTGTACTGAGAAATCAGAAACGTGCCGTCACCCTCCCGGCACGGCAACATCCCTCCTTGGTGCCCACACCGCAATAGCCTCTTCGGAGCCCTGCACTTCAGGCTCGAGAGGAGCAATATGGGGAGAAAAGAAGCAGCTTCTCCTGAAGCAAACGTCTCCTCCGAGGGCCGGGCTCGGTGCTGAGCCACCAATACACTTTGGCAGATCAGAGGCTCCAGAGCCCTCAACCAGCTACTTTAAAACGCCTCTCTTTTTCTTGTTATCCTGGGAAGCAAACAACTTGCACAGGAGGGCATGCATACGTGGGCTCCCTCAGCAAACAAGTCAGGGGGAAAAAAAAAAAAAAAGAAAAAGAAAACCAAGAGGAGCTTTTTCCCCGGCGCCCCTCCGCCAGCACCACACCTCTCCCTGCACGCCGAGTACACAGTTTATTTTCCTTCCCATTAAAGTCTCCCCACCAGCCTGGCTCTGGGAAACTCAATTTATGCTCAGAGCTCTGGGTATATTATTCCTAGCGGGAACAGAGAAGGGCAGTCAGCGCGGAGGCGGCTCAGGCAGCCGAACAAGCCGGTCTTTGGTTTCCCGCCGGCAGCGCCGTGCGGGGACGGGAAGTCCCCGTGCAGACAGAAAGTCTGCAGCAGCACCGCTGCCGCGGCCGCCCCGTGCCACCGCGGGGCCGGCCAGGGACGGGGACGGGGCGACGGCGATGGGAGGGTTGCGAGGGCTGCGGCGGTGCCGGGGCAGAGGGAGGGAAGGGGGTTGCTGCGGGGCTGGAGCCCCAGGTCAGTGTGTGTCCCTGAATGGAGCAATGGGCACCTCCCGCGCATCCCAGGATAACGGCCCCAATGGGTCCTCCACGCCACGGGGCAGGCAAGCTCAACCCCACGACATGGAGCCACGCTCCACCAACTGGGCACAGCATACCACAGCTATAAAATTGGGAGGCCCAAAGGGTGGTGGGAGGAGGGAAAGGCTCTTGGTTTTGTCCCCAGGAGCTGGCTCCAGCCCCTGCCACCCTCAGAGATGCTCCATGGGCTCCGAGCAGCCTCGTCCCAAGGCCCAACAAACACCCCGGGGGCACAGAAGATGAGGTTAAACAGGGCAGATCCACACACGGGGCATTCCCAGCGCTGTGCCAGGTGTTTTCCAGCTGTTTCGCTGTACCTGAGCTGGCTGCAGGTTGTACCTCCCCCCAGCAGGGCTGGCGCAATGGAGAGAAAAGCCGTGCCTGTGCCTCTGCCGCAGCACCCCACCCTGCCTCCACCACCTCCTTCTACCCACTCCTCTTCCAGACCCATTTTATGTGACCTCAGCCAAGTTAACCCCCCAAGTGTCTGGCGTGAGCAGGAGGTGACCTGCCATCCCCACAGCTGGTTTTTCCCCTGCTTTGCAAGGTTACAATAGCTCCTTGTTCCTCCACACGCCCCACTCCTCTCCTGTATCACATCCTACACGACCGCTTTGCAGTGACCTCATCTTTCTTTTTTTCCATGCCTCCTGCTGAAACCAAGGCCACGCTGCTGCGTCCCAGCCTCTGCCCCACACCGTCTCCCAGGGATGCCGGAGGGAACAGGGGTCCCCAAGACCTGGCCAGCCCCCCTTGTCCCAGCATCCGCAGGGTAGCACTGGTGTCCAGGGACCCCCACAACTGGAGCGTGCAACCTGTGAAGGTTTGCAGTCCTGGCTAAAGGGCCATCTGTGAAATCCATTTGCAGCTTTTTCCTGGATTTTTAACCCCTTTATCCCCACCTAGCCTCGGTCTGTCCTGCGATGCTGAGTGGCCTCCCCAGCTCCTGCCTTTCCTCTGGGGCATGTGGTGACTTCATAGGGTGCAGCCCCACAAGGGACCTCACCCCAAGCTTGTGTTTGGTGTCAGACACCACTTCTGTTTCACACACCATAAACATCTTGGAAACCCATGCACTGAGGCAGCACAGCAGCCTTGCACACAGGGCATCTCTTGCCCGGGTGGTTTAGGACAAACAACCTGGCATCTCTGTCTGGGCAGCATTATTTTGGCTTAGCAACACGGCCCATTTCCAGGGTGCAAAGTTTTTTTCTTCTTGGGACCTTTCCTGTGCCCTCTGCCCCTCCCAGCTCTTCCATGTGGTGTTCACAGGAGCCCAGCTTGCATGAAGCAGGAGGAAATCACCAAAGGCTTTCCTCCCCCGCGGCCTCGGACCTTCACACGTGGCCGGGGCTGTGGTTAGCCAGAAGAAAACATTTGCGATAGCCAAGGATTGGTGAGAAACCAGGACAGCCGTCCACTCCTCCTGGCTGCGCTCATCCAGCCCAGGGTGCCGGGGAAAGGGACCGCCTGGAGTGGAGCAGGGATGGGTTTCTCCCATAGTCCTGTCCAGCCTGCACGCACGGCTGAGTGCCAGGGACAAGCCTCCCCTTGGGTGCCACCCACCTGATTTCTTCATGCCCAGAGGAGCCCCCCCTTGGTGGCACACGCACCCCAGGGTACCACACTGCCTGCAGCTGATGGTGCCTCCAGGGGAGTGATGTTTAAGCACAGTGACCCTTTCTCAGGAGTTCCAGGGCTTGATTGCTCACACCCTGGCACAGGAGCAGCTGAAAGCTATCTGCCTTTTAGCTTCCCATTGAAATAGGGCTCTCTACCTGAGGAGGGAAGGTCTTGGCTGCCCCAAGAGCAGCTAGGAGCACTATCCCAAGGATCATGCTCCATCTCCGTGGCCTGGACATGCCAAGGCAGCAGGAGCTTGCTGTGGAGATGCTGTGTGAAACCCCCTCCCAACCCCTGTGCTGGTGAGTCACCAATGCCGTGATGATGCAGGGTGTAGGGTTGTCCCCATGTCAGCAGGGGATGCAAGCACAGGGTCTCTCCTGTTTGCCCGCCCCCCCCACCCCTGTTAGGGGACACCCACTAATACCCACCTCTTCAAGTGAAATATGAAGATGCACTCGAGTGAGCACAAAGGAGGAGCCATGAGGTCTTGGGATGCATGCAGGCGGTCGGGGGGGGGTTGTCTGTCACCCCACTTCTTGCTTTTTGGATGGTGCTTGCTTGGCGCCTGCTCAGGTGGTGGGGAGCTGGGGGGGATGTTTGGCTGCGGGCGTAAGCCTTGGAGCAGGGCGGCACATGCCCGCGAGCGTCAGCATGAGCTCATGTCTGCCGGCAGCAATGCAGCCTGAAGAGCCTTAAGTAGGTGTTGAAAATTAGGAGTTTCTTTCAAGAAGCTCTCAGGGTGGGAGGCACCGTGTGGCTCAAGGGTGATTGATAGCGTGCGGCCAGCTTGCGGCTGGGCACTGCTGCTCCCGGCCATGAACACCCCAACGCCGGCAGCATGGGGGGGATGGAGGCTCTGGGGGGCACAGCCAAGCCTTGCCTCCCCCCACACACTCTGCGGACTAGGCATGTGGCCACCCAAATGTTCCTCTGGCCCTCGCCACCCAAATATGGGGCTGGGGAGGGGAAGGGAAGGGAGAGGTGACTCTGCACTGGACTGTGGCTGATGGGGACACATGGCTGGCTTCTGCTTGCTGCACACCCTGTGGGAGCTGGGCATGCTGCTCAGTCCTGCTCTGTGTGCTCCCCAGCACAGGAGCTGCCCTTGGATGTCAGTTCTCCTCTGCTACCTGTGATGGTGTGTCCTCAGGAGGCTCCATAAAAAGAGCTGCCTCCCCTTCCTCTGCTGTTGTAGTTGTTTGGGGTTCGTAGGCAGTATTTAGAAACTAAACCCCTGCCTTATTCCACCCCAATATGGTGACTGTGTCTGGAGAGCGGGGTCGGGCTGGCTTTGTGCCTGGGGCAGGCGTGGGGCTCCCTGCTCCGGCAGTCAGGGCAGCTCCTCCTGCCTTGAAAATAACCTTGGGCTTGCTCTCATCTTGATGTCCGTGGTTCCTGTAAATAGGACCGTTCTTGAATTCCTCCCAAGAGGGCCAGGTGAGATTGTGGCTGGGCTGTCCCTCGTCGTGGGTGCCCGGCTCTCCCGAGGGCGTTGTGCAGCTACGTGTGCACATGCTGTGGCAGAGCGCGGCAGCCTTCCCACAGTGTTACCCTGCAACCGCAGCAAATAGCAAAGTTGCTATTTACCCTGATAAAATTAATAGCAGAGCGAGGGGAAGCATGCCAGCCACTTCGCAGCCTCTTGGTCAGGCCAGAACTCGTCCTCCAGGTGCACATGGTGCTGTGGGTCCCCGGGGCACTGGGCCAGCTGCTCCCCAAGGGTCCCCCCCAAATATTTAATACGTGAAGCATGACTTGTCCCTGCCTAAGCAATGCTGCCTTGGCAAATATCTGCCTGAAAGGACAGCCAGGTTTCCCTGTGAGGGGAAGGGTTCAGGTTGGACAGGAATGTTGTGGTTAACGTGCTCCCCAGGGAGGTAGCAGGGACCCCTGCTCAGCCCAGATGGCCATGGACCCTCACCTGGAGCTTGGATCGCAGCTGGGCAGGGTAGAAAGTAAAGGGTGAGAAATGCAGGGTACAGAGGCTGGGCAAGACTTGGTGCATGGCAGGATCAGACCTTCCCCTGGGTGTTTTACCCAGAGATTCCCGCATCCATCCTGCAGCTCCAGGTGCAGCTTCTGCCCTTGCAGGCTGCTGGGAAGGCGGCGATGTGCTGGGGGGAGAATGCCGAGGGCGAGTCATTCCCCAATACCAGGCCAAGCCTCGGGATTTCTGGGCTGTTTTCCACGCGTCTCCATACGCTGGAGCCGTTGGCTTGCAGCAGGACGGCGCGGGCTGCTCCCCCAGCCCCGGCGCCTGGCTGCAGCCTGGAGTGCTCTGCAGCCAAGAGCAATCCCCGTCCCTTGCTGCGCGCCACCACTAAGCCCCAAAATATGCCGATAACAGCCACTTGTGCAAGACGCCGCTTGCATTAGCCTGCCCAGAGATTAGGTAACCTCATCCCGAGACCTTGGAGCAGGTGCTCCGGCAGAGCCGTCGGGCAGGACTCCCCGCTCCCCCCAGGCACACCAGCCCCGGCCTGTGACTTTGAGCCCCTTCCCCTGGGCACAGCGTTCCCCGAGGTGAGCGGTGGGGCTGAGCTCGCTCCCCACGCTTCTGGGCCTCAGAAGCATTCCGTGGCAGGGATTCCCTGCCATTACGCCTGTGACCGGCTTTAAATGGGACCCTCAGGTGTTACCAAGCATCTCTTTTTTCTGTGGCGAGAGGTATGAAGTAAGTGCTGCCACTGGAGCCAGCTGAGAATGGTTTAAAGAAATGCTGTTAACTGGAAACTATCAATGAGCTGCAATCAATACAGTGGAAAAGGGTTGATTTTGATTAACTTCTCTACTTGAAGATATGCCCCCACTGTTGTAGCTCTGTCAAAAAAATCTCATTTTTTCCAAGCCCAAATGATTTTATTTTTTTTCCCCTCCATGAAATATGAGCTAATTAAAAGCACGTAAAAACATTCTGTGTGTTCAAAGTGAAAAACGACATATTTCAGAAGTGTCTGCAGGAGGATGGAAGAACTGACTGAAGCTGATCTAATTCAAGACCTTCTGTTGGGAATGAGCCTTGAAATTTCCCTTCCCGCCCCCCACTTTTTGGAGGGGAGGTTTCCAAAACCTTGGCTGCTCTTCTGTGTTGTCAACTGACCTGGGCACCATGGTGGGTGTTTGCTGTCACTTCTTCTGCCCTGGAGGTGCCGGGAGAGGCAGCCAGAGACCCATGGGACGCAGCAGTGTGGGGACGTGGCACTTAGGGCCACCTCTGCAGCCCTGGGGTTGGGGCAGCAGCTGCCTGGGGGTGGTAGAGGAGTTGTGGATGGGAGGCGGGGGCATGTTGGGGTGCTGTGGGGCAGCTGGGATGTTCAGGGACTACAGACCCCCTGGTCCCTGCTGGTGCAGGTGAGGCAGCCCAGGGCCAGGCCTGGCAGGGGACTTGCCTGTATCCGCTGTTGGGTACGTGCCACTGACTCGTGTGTTACCAGCAGAGATGCCCTGCTGGCGGGTGTTTTGAAGGCAAGTCTGGATAAAAGATGATTGTAAGCACAGCTCAGACTTGATGGTGTTTATTAACAGACTCTTTTTATTGCAACATCTCGGGCCCTTTCCAGGCTGCTGTAGCACAGCAGAAAGCTCTGTACAACGGGTTCCAGAGAGAGCAGTGGTACCTGCCCTCCCTCCAGCGCTGGAGCCGTGGAGCCGCTCGGCAGCAGTTCTGCAGAGAGGAGAATGTGGCGTGCAGCACCCGGGGACAGGGCTGACCCAACTGTTCCTGGTGTCACCGATGCACCACAGTGGGACTGATGCTGCATGGTAAAGCTCCTTTCCACAATTTCAGAGTTGCGGTGAGCTGAAGTAAAGCCCCCTGTAACCTGGTGCCTGTCCCCCTCTGCCCCCTTCATGCAGTGACAGCCCATCGGGAGGCTGGGTGCTCCAGTGCTGGTGCCTGCGTGGGCTCCACTCCCCAGACAAGGTGGGTGACACCTGCTTCAATATACATTTCAGCAGGTCAAAATAAAGCAAATTTGGGGCTTTTCAGGCCTTTCCTGCTCCCCCCCCCTTCCTGAATGCGTGTATCCGCCAGGTCAGAAGGAAGGCATGGGAACCCAATGCTGTTCCGGGCTGTGCTGAAAGCACAGGTCAAAATGAGCTAATTCCTGTGGGGAAGGGACGGATCCGATCTATGAGGACCCTCCCATCATCGCTAGTCTAGATAAACATCCCAATAAACATGGGCTGATGCAATTAGCACATGCCGGGGGACACCAGCCTGTCTCCCTCCTGCCTGAGGGGGGGGAGCGGCAGCGGCTGGGGAGGATGGTGGAGTGCGGGGAGGGCCAGGGGCCTTGGGGACCTCCAGGTCACCCTCCCTGCTGGCCTGTTAATATCCAAAGTGGCTGTGATAAGAAGCAGTTGCTGGGGCCGCAGGTGGGAAGGTGTCAAGTCGTACGCACGGAGCTATAAACAGTGCGTGCCCATAAACCAGATCAAAGCAGAAAGAGTTTATTTTCAGAAGGTCTGCTTCCTCCGCGGAGCCCCGGAGACAAAGAGCTTTTGGGGGAAGGAGAGGGAGGAAAAAAGGGGGAGAGCTAGGGGAGGGGAAAGGATCACATCGGCTGTGGTTGTATCTGCTGGGTGGATGGCAAACTCCCCAGTGCCGTAAGCAGCTGCCCCATGGATGCTGAGCAGCTCTTGGCTGTGGTTGGACCTAGCAGGTCCAGTGTACGCAAGCAGCTGGTCTGAGGGGGACAGTGGCGGCTCCCCAAGCCCTCCCACAGCATCTCTGGTGCAGCTGTGCCCCGAGGGGGATGCAGGGATCTGAACCCCCCCCGGGCAGCGTGAGCCGGGCTTCTGTGGGCAGCCAGGACAGGGCCGCTCCCTGCCTGCCCGGATGGAGCACCTGAGCATGAGCCTGTAAGTCACAAGCCCTTAAGCAAACTATTGTGAAACCCGTGTTGGTTTGCAGAGTCCGTCCCCACCCTCCAGCCCCCAAATCACAGGGCTCAGCTACCGGAGCACTGCGGGGGTGAAGCAGGCGCCCACGGCTCCCACCTGCCCCTCGGCCAGGGAGTTCGTGGTTGCCACAGGCAGGAGGAGGAGGAGGAAACCCAAGAGGGGGGAGGCAGCCGCAGCAGGTTTGTTGGCAACCAGAGCTCAAGAGGTCAGAGAGCAGATGTCGGGGTTGTAATGAGCGCGTGTTAGCTCAGGGATGCCTGTATCCTGTGCTGCCTGGGCTCCCCTTGCCCACTTATTTAGGTAGAAAATTCCCACTCCTTTCCCCCTGCCTGGCTGTGGAATGAGCCGGATGAAGCTATTTGAGATCTCAACCTTGTTCAATTTTAATCCTCGTTGAAGACAGCCCTCTGAATCTACCCACACGCTGCTAGAAACGGCTGCCACAGCTGCAGGCTCCCACTGTAGCCTATTTTCGGGAAGAAGCAGAAGCATTAGCATTGCTGCAATGGGATTCCCCCCTCCCTCTCACTGACACTGGCAGGCTTGGAGGGTGAAATCCTGACCCCCGTTTTCCAAGGGTAGAGCAAGAGCTTCTGAATCAGCCCCAACCCCACCAGCGCATCCTTTCCAGTGACACCTTGGTGGCAGAGGGCACCAAACCCCGGTCCCCTCCCGGCAGGCAGGGGTACATCCGCAGGGGAACAGCTCACACCAGGAAATAGGTAACATCTGGCCCCAAATCACCGGCACCTGCTTCCGTAAGCACAGCCCACTGCCGACCGGCCCTGGTGTGCTGTCACTGCGTCCCCCTGCTCACACCAAGCGGCAGGCACCGACTGTGCCAGCACTGTGCCTGCGGTGCTGCGGGGGGGATGTGGCCCTCAGTGCTTTTTCTTAACCAGCCTTGCAAAGGGGAGGCACAGCTCTTTAGAAATATCATGCTGGGACTGTAACAGCTTTTGCTCTGTCCCAGCACCATGGGGTCTGATGTACTGGTCCCACAGCCTCCGGCTTTACTGGGGTGGGGTGTGCTGGCCGCTGCCCTGCGGGGTTCCCATGGGCCTTGGGTTTGAGCCATGGCAATTAAATGCCTAGATTTTTCCAGGATTGTTTTTCCTGCAGCCCCCGGCAGCTTTCTGAGCCTGCCACGTTTGGTGAAGTAAGAGTAACGGGCTCACTTTCCCTGGGAAGGCGGCAGCACCGGTCCCACAACACCCTGGCAGCACCTGCTGCTGCGCCGGCCGTTACCTTCCCATTCATAACCACCGCGAGGGAAACACATTGCACGGCCTTCAAGGGAAATTTCACTCCGGTTTGCACAAATATTTATCCCACCTGTTTCCTGCCTGGGCCAGCTCCGGGCCCGGAGGACGCGGTGGGTCACAGGCAGCAGGGCAGAGGAAGCAGCGGGGAACCAGCTGCTTCTCACACAGAGAGCTTTGGTCTGCAGGGCTGCGTGGGTTGCAGCGGCCTCTCTTTGTCTCTGGTGCGATTTCATGAGCGGCTAGCTATGGGTGTAATACCTGGTGTGGCGTCCCCCTGTTTGTAAGGGAAGGGCAGGGTGTGGGCAAGGACATGGGGGGCTGCGCCACTCAGCTGCAGAAGTAAAAGCCACTTACAACTTGTCTTGAGTTTGCTTTCACCCACGCTGAAGCATCTCTGGAGGGAAGCGAACTGGTTAGAAAACCAGTGCGCGTTCCTGACAGGGTATTTGTGATGGCTGGTGACAGCCATTGTGTTTTAAATGTCCCTATTCCTTCACCCTCTAAGGTGTCCTTCTCTGAGCTGAAATGGCTCAGAGGTGGAATGGTCCTATGGCAGCTCAGGCTGGCTTCTGTTCCCCATTGCATTCCCTGCCTACCCCATGAATTGCTGGCATTGCCACCTGGAACACCTGCAGCTGGTCACTACCCGCTCTTGCTTTTTTGGAGGGACAGGAGGAGAAGCCATTCCCTGGCATGGAGCTGGAGGGGATGGAGTGGGCGCCAGGAGCCGGCCAGTGTGTGGCCAGGCACGGCCAAGGCGCCGCATCCACCGCCAGCCGCAGGGACACCGCCCTGCTCAGGAAATCCCTGGCCCACGGGGCCAGGGCGCCGGGAAGGACAGCCATGCTATTCTTACCCTCGCCTCCCCCCCCAGCCGGCTGCAGGAGACAGGATATGGGCTGGGTGGCTCCGGATCAGCGCACCACGCTACCTGGGGCAGTGAAGGCGTGAAGAGCTTGGCTCTGGGGTGTCCTCCTGATGCCACCCCTAAAATGAGCCCTAACCATCCCGCAGGCAGATGTTCCCAGCGCAGGCACTTTTCAGTTCCCTCTGGGGGTCTGCTGCAGCCCCCCAGCCTCCCCTGCCATCGCTGCAGGTCTCCCCCGTTCCCAGCCACCCTGTGATTCATGCACACAGCTCGTCAGGGCCTCTTTGGAAAGCCCCCGTGGAGCCACTGCTCAGGGACACATCTGTGCGAGCGGTATAGTCGCCGGCCGCACACCGGGCTGGCCAGCACCTGCGCTGGGGGCCGCATTGTTCTGCCTTCCTGCACCCACCCCATCACACCGCTTCCACCGGCCAGGACAGAAGTGTCTGCAAAGTGGCCGTGCCAGCCGGAGGCACCGCGCCGGGCACAGTGCTGGCAGGAAGGGTTTGACTCCGTCTGGAGTTAATGAAAACAAAACTCTGGAAATAAATAGCGTTCGCACCCTTTCCTCACCGGAACGGGCTCCTGTTTCCTATGCAGGGTGTCTTCTCCTGCCTGTGCGCCAGTGCTCCTCATGGTGTTTCACCTGCCAGGACCGATCCTGCTGCCAGCGAACCTCCTCCCCTTCCCGTGCAGCAGTGCCGCGCTAACCAAAACCCTTTCCAAGTTTATCCTTGGGTGAAGGCAAGTGGAGGCAGCAGCGGTGGAGTCCCTGTGCTCAGTCACTGTGAGCAGCCCCCAGACCCATGGGTTTCATCACAAACCTGAACCCCTGCCCGGCTTGAACTTTTGGCAACCTCCAGCCACACTCAGCAGAAACCTGGATCCCATTAGGGGCTCACCTGGGCTGAGTTTCGAGTGAGCATGGGCTGTCCCTGGAGCAAGCGTTTTATTTTGTAGTTGGAGGGGAGCACACAGATTTTACAGTGTGGTTCCCATCCCTGTGCCATGCCGTCCACCACAGCTGGAGCTGAGCTTTGCTCCACAGGGTTCGAGCTCAGGATCTCCCCCTGCCCGTGCTGGGTTCTGACAGCTGAGCCGGGCTCTCCGTCCTCCTGGCAATCCTATATTTCATTCCTACCGCTAACTCAGGAGCAGGCAGGGGCTGGGGGACGCACGGCTGCCCAGGTGCCTGCAGCGGGGCTGGCAGCTCCGCACCCTGAGCCGGATGCTGCTTTTCCCCAGAAATGCATCGTGGTGTGGATGGAGAACAGAAACCAGGAGTTGATGTCAGCTTTTCCCATCCTTTTCCCCAATTTCCCACATAGTTTCCTTACCACTTGAAACAGGCTAAATGTTAGTTACCAGGACTGAGAAGCCAAAAAACCCTGCTGTGGGCTGTGAGAGCTGGCCTGACCCATATGGTGGGTTGTTCTGCACAGAGACTCGCTCCAGATCCCTTTTCTTTTGCCCACGTGAGAAATCAAATGACTCAGTGTGTGGTTGCTGCAGCCACTGCGGGTGAGCTGCTGTGCAGCGAAGTCATCTCTCCCCTCCCAAGCTCCTGCAAAGGGTGCCCTTGGCCAGGGCATCTCCAAACCTCTTCCCTGCAGCTCCCGCAGCCCCCAGCCATCGCGGGGAGCAGCAGCCCATGGACTAGGAGAGCCCCGGTGTTTCCTGCTGAGGCAGCACATTCCCAGAGGGAGGAAAGGTCGCAGCACTGGGGCTGCCCCGGTTTCCTCTCCCCGCTCCCAGGGACGCTGTCGGCCGCCACCGTTTCCTCCAGTTCCTGCCCAGCCTTTGCAAGGTGCAACCCAAAACTTGGCATCAACGGTGGTCCTGCTCAGCGGCTCCCCTCGCCGGAGAGCTTCCCACCCACCCATACCGAAGTGACGTCTATTCATTTAGCTCGTGGGTGTCTTGGTTTTGTTTTGCTTGGCAGAAACACGGTGCTGTGTCGGGTGCAGCTGGAAAGGGTGAGTGCGGCCATTCACCGGGCCGGAGGTGGATGGCTTCCCGGCTTTCCCGGTGACACACAGCCCAGTGGTGACAGAGACGAGTCACTTCCCTTCTCCTCTAGGCTTCCTTTCTCCTCCAGGCTTCCCTTCTCCTCCAGGCTCCATCCTTGATGAAGCACCACAACCGTCTTCATTTGCCTTTGGCCCCCAGGGTGGGGGAAGCAGGGCTGGGGCTGGCCAGCAATGGGGATGGTGAAGGGGACGGTGGAGGGGACAAGGTTTCCATGTGGCACTGCAGGGGTGCATTCTGATTCCTGGGGTGCAGTTTTACAAAATCAAATTTTGTACCATCCAAATGACCATGTCCATGTATTATATTGCATTCACAATGTATTTAGCACACCGTTTAATAGAAAATTTGAAGCAAATGCAGCTAGCACAGTGCTCGATATAAAAATTGAAGCAAGATCAACCAAGACAATCATGTGGAAATGAAACTTATTAAAAAAAATCAGGCACAGACATCATCATACCAAAAACCCCCAACAGCATGAGTCATTTCGCCTCCCTCCCAGGGAAAAAGCACCAAAATGCTCATGTCCTGGTGAAGCGTTTTGCTTCTGACTGCCCAGGCAGGTGGGTCCCCACACCCCAGAAATGCCTCCCAAAACCGGGTGATGCTCATTTAGTACCAAGGGAGGATAAACCCTGGTCAGTCCCACTGCCGTGGCCAAGCTGCTTATTGTCCATGGCCAGTAATTGAATCAGCCACAGGTACCTTCTGCATTTTCAAGTATTTAACTTCCCTGACACACAATTTACTTCCATAAGCTATTTGTTTAATAGTTTTTAATCGTAATTTCATAAGAGGTTATAGTCTAGTAGGGGGCTGATAATCCCTTGGGGTAGCTGCGGACCGCAGAGGGAGGTGGCGGCCGCAGGGGAGTGCGTGCGGGGTGCCGAGGGGCAGGGAAGGGTTTATCTGCGGCGCTACCTGCTGTTATCGTCCGTCCTTTCACGTGGGTTTATCAGCCAGCGGCCCTTCCTTTTACAAACTCGGGGAGGGGGGGTAATTTAATAATCTCGACAAGCGGAGGGACCTGATGGCGGGAGGGCTGGTGTGCTCCCATGGCACACGTCCCCCGGTGCAGACAAGTGATGGCAGCCGGAAGGGTCTGGGGTGCAGGCTGGACCGGCTCCCCCGGGATGAACCCACGGCAGAGGGTCCCATCCCCTCCCCAGGGCAGGGGAAAACTGAGGCACACACAGCCACACACCCCAGGCGAGCCATCCCAGAAACTGGTTTGGGATCACTTGTCCCCTCCCTTGCCAGGGCTTCAGCTTCAGCTTCCTGGGGGGAGAAAAGGACTTATCTGAACTTCTTCAACACTCAGAATATGTTTGCTTTGGCTCCGGGTTAATATGTATCGGTTTACTCATCTGATAGAGAGATCAATGAGCAGAGCTGGCCCCGGACAAAAGATGTGACAGGTCTATTTTCTGGCCATTTCAAAGCCTTGGGCCCCAGCAGCAGCGCGGGGCTCCCCTTCGTTATCAGCAGCCGATTAGAGCATCTGAAATTCAGGCTGAAAATTTTTGCGTGCTTTTCCTCAAAAATTGTGCCTGCGAAAGGGCGAGGGGGAGGGCATGGGAGCTGTGCCTTTCCCAGCATCCCTGCCCAGGTGATGGGAGCAGGACAAGCATCGCTGCGGGGCGGGTTGGAGGAGGGAAGGGAGCTGCCACCATCACAGCCAGGTCCGGACTGGACCTGGAGGGAGAGAGAAGTGTGGTGCTGGGAAGCCTTGCCTGAAGCATCCTGCCCAGCTGTGCCCGGCGGCGGTGCCAAGTTCAAGCTCCTGGCTGTCCCCAGCCAGGCTCTCTGCAGCCCAGCTGGCTCCTCCTGCTCCCGTCCCTGTCCCCGTCATCCTCCCCTGATAACGTCGGGAACAATAGTGGCGGCAGCAAACTCAGGGCCAGAGCTTAGTGCGGCCGTGCAGGTAAACCAGAGGAGGGACGAAGACAAACACAGCAAAAAGGGCTCCTCCAGGCCCAAGGCCAGGGCCCTTCCAGGGATTAAATCCCCTTGTGCCGAGGTGAAGCAAGCATTTACTGAATCTGTCACTATGAATCCCAGCAGCCCCATTTGCAAGAAAGGTTTGGGTCCACCTTATGTGTGCTGTGGGGCTGTGGACGGGGCCCCTCCCTGCCCCTGCTCCCCATCTGTATTGGGGTGGCAGCAGGACCCACGGAGGAGACAAGAGCCGGCTTTGCCCCTGTGCCAGCCCCAGTGCTTCACCTGCTCCCGTGGGAGCTGGAGGGAACACAGGGTGTGGGGCCCAGCATGGAAGGACCTGCCATCCCCACCAGCTGCCGGCCATGGCTGCACTCACCACTGCTGCCCACCCAGCCACTTGCCCGCTGGTGGGGAGCGAGGAGGCAGTGGCAGCACCCACTGTGCCAGCCCAGCTCACACGCCGAGGGGCCAAGCACCCCTTTTCCCCACACCCCAGCGAGCCAGGGCTGCACCAGGCAGCATCACCTCCACCCCACCTTCAGCCCCCACCAAGACGCAGTCTGGTTTTTCTTTCTCCCCCTGCTTCCTCTTGGCAGATAGTTCGCTGACGTCTCGTAAACTAAAAGCAGGTTGATCTGAATTTTCCATGGATGGCTCGGAGTCACGGATAATTCATTATTCACACCTCCCTAATTAAACTGCTGCCCGGCAGGCAAGGCAAGGCTGAAATCAGCCAAATGTCCCCTGGCCAGTGCGGGTCAGCAAGGTCCAATGTGGCTTGAATTTTGGCCATGGTGTCACTTACCCTTTGCTACACGGAGGACACAGAGCTGCTTTGATAAGCAATGTCCTGGAGGTGGGAGGTTTGAGAGCAGTGCAGAGGGGAGGGCAGCCCTTTGGGGAGGGTTTTTCCAAACACGGGGCCCCTCCAGAGCCTTTCTGCTCCCGGAGAAGGGCTGGACGCGGCTCCGGTCCTGCAACAGCGACTTGGAGCTGTGCAGTGCATTCATCTCACTATACGCCCACAGAAGGAGCTCACCGGAGCTCGCAGCCAGCTCGTCGGAGTTTGCACTCGCTGCCTTTGGCGCTGAGGCTCGCTTTCTAATTCCCGCTGAAATCAGACTTACCGATACTATTTCACTTTTTAATTCCAGCTAGCTATAAAAATAGAGGACCGCTGCAGACGGAGGGATTGATGCTTATGGCTGCCGGAGCCAGGGCAGGGAGGGACCGGTGGGCTGCTCCATCCAGCCTGGGGGTGGGTGCCCATCACCCAGACCGGCATGCAGGCTCCGGGACCCGTAGGACGATCCGGATCGGCACATTTTGCTGCGGCAGCCCTCCAGGTCCCCAGAGCATCCTCCGGAGCCACCTGCCCGCGAGGGGCTGCGGGCCGGGCGGCAGCGGGGTGGGCAAGGCGCAGGGAGGAGGGCGCGCGTTCCCAGCCCCGCTGATGAGAACTCCAAATGCAGTCGGTGGGCTGCTCTCCGCAGGCAGCTCTCTGCCGCAAAGGCAGCCAGGGCCATTTTAATCATTTCCAGATTTGTGTGGGAGGTCAGGGCCCTGGGGTGCTGCTCCATGTCAGTTTTATAAACACGGCAGTTTTTCCAGATGGTCTCTGGCTCCAGCCTGGCTAGCAGGTTGATTGGGCCAGACCAAAATAACAACAGGTGGAGAACAGGCCATGACTGCCTGACGCTATCTCCTTTTTCCATCTATTCCCCAAATGATTTTTTTTTTCTTTGCAGAAAACAATTAAGTTTTGCTGGAGCAGGGATAGGTGCAGACGCTGGGCTGTGAGCTGAGGCCCCACACCTTCGCTACACACATGACAGCAGCACACGCCTCGGCATGCCGAGCCAGGACAGGGCTGCAGCCAGGCTGGTCCCCCCACTCACTGCCAGCAGGGTCACCGCCGGGCTCCCAAGTGTTCCGCAGCTCCGTAGCTGGAGGATTATTCTCCATCCTCCGGAGGGACGGCTGAGTCAGCAGATCAATTGCACACCAGCAGCCTCTTTCATCCTATCCCTCCTTTATTCTTCCGAGTTTTACAGCGAGATGCACTTTTTTCTCTTTTTCATTAACTCCCAAGGACATCTCATGCCAAACCAGCGGGGCAGCAGCCTGCCGCCTGCTGCCTGCGCCCACATTTCCAGGGCCAAGAGGGAGCCCAGCATCCTGAGGGCTCCCTGGGTGGTTGGGGTGAAGCGGGGGCTGCCAGGGTCCAGCTGGGGCTGCTGGATCTGGTGCTTTCCCAACACACTCCACTCGGACCGCTCAGATCCGGGCCAGCTCCATCCCCTCCAGCCACGGAATGTGGCAGCGCTCCTGGATGGGTGCTCAGCGCCCCAGGGCTGTAAAGCCAAAGAGCCCAGATACCAGCTTTGCCTTTGCACAAGGGCACATCCGCGTCTCCCATGCACCCTGTCCCTCCCGCACCGCAAGCCCCGAGGAGCGAGCGGAGCGCTGGCGGCAGCACGGCTCGGCAGCACTGGCATCGGATCACCCTGGCCGTGGCTGCCCAACCACCGGCAGCGCTCGCTGCAGCCCAGGCAGAGCTCACAGCGTGGAGACGTCTCCAAGCTGAAATCCGGAGGGATGGAAAAACCACAGTTGTGTACTGGAGACAAGCTGAATCTCTCTCCACATAGAGGGCCCTTTCATATTTCCCACTCGCCTTCGAGTTAACGTCTCTCCGCGGGCCAAATCTTCCCATACAGGAGATGAAGCTTTGGCCAGAGACTGTAAACTGATTGTGAGTGTAAATAAAATAAAATTGCGTACGTAGCACTGCTGCAAGCCAAGCCCAGCACGTGTGCTGCCATGCATCTGCTCCTGCAGCTCAGCAAGGGCCTCGCCCTGCGCACGCCGGTGTCAGTGCATGTGCTCGGGGACTGAGCCGAGGACAAACAGAATGAGGGGGAGAAAGTGGGAGGTTTCCGAGGCCCCTGCTCAGAGGGAGGTTTCCAAAGACCAAGGGGAGGTGGCCCAGGGTCCCCTCTGTCCCCGCGGTGCAGCCCCCTCCCTCCACCTCCAGCATCCAAACTCCTCGGCAGCATCCCCTCCTTGCTCCGCAGTGGCAATCTGGCATTATGCATCTTTGTTTCCTAAACTCAGGCCAAAGCTTAATTAGCCCAGCCCCGTCACTGTTCGCAGAGCAAACACTGGCACCTTTCTTCAGCCTGCCCTGATTTCTTCCATAGGAAACGGCCCGCTCTTGCTCCCGTGCACCGGCGCTCAGAGAATTGCATGTCCCCTGCTGATAATTACACAATCCCGAAGTAAATCTATATAAGTGACACTTGAGCATTCAAGTCTGATTTATTTTTTGTCATTTAATGGAGAAGAGGCTTCCTCCCGCGACCAACAAAAAGGCACGTCTGCCAGGGGATGCGGCTGGTGCACGTGCCGGATTTTTGGCCAGTGTGGCCATCACAGCGGTGCTCGAGGTGGGGGGGGTCCTCGCACCGAAACCGGCAGCCGGGTTCGTTAGCGCGCGTGGCAATGGATGTGCGCCCAGAAGCAGTGGGGACACCCAGAGGCTCCCAGCCCACCTCGTCCGCTTGGGTGAGAAAGCAGGGGGTTAGCAATGCCTAACCCTGCTTCCACCGTCTCCTAAAATGGAAGTGGCGAGCACTGGACGGCGCGTCTGGACAGCTTTACTCCACAGGCAGGTAGGCAGCGAATCTGGAAACCCTCTGCCGAGTGGGAACGGGCGGCAGCGGCGTGGGGGCCAGCCTCCCCCAGCCCTTTGTTTAGGAATCCCATTTCTGCCATGTCTAAATATGCCCTAATCCTACAAACACTTCCCCTCGGAGAGAAGGAACAGGCCTTTCGCTGATTTTTCCCTGCAGCCCTTTGCACACACCTGAAACCTCGGGATAATAAGGAATGGCTTGGCTCTGGTACAGCTCCTTTTCCCCTCGAATCCTACCATCCCTTCTATAGCTTGAAAGTGTTACCGGCCACGCTCGCAGGTGGAGTAACTGGAGTTGTGGTGCAGCAGCCGAGGAAATCTGGTTCCAGCGCTTCATTCTGAAGCTGATCCGGTGCAAATGCATTCTGCCCGAGCCATATATGTTCAAAATGTCTTGACAGGTTAATTTTGTTCCGGCTGGCTTTTCGCCAGCCGACATCTCACCAGTCTGTGCCACGCCGGCTATGGGTCAGACCAGCTCTCCCCTGGCCTCCACCGCCCGCAGGTGACAACGCCCCCCCGGCAGCAGCAGCAGGACCAGCCCAATACTCATCTCTGCAGCTCAAGAAAGGGTGAGCTGTAGCATATGTGTATGCCTGGGCCATACCTCTGCAGCGCACAAAGTGTTTGCGCCAGATTTCAGGAGCCCATAACAATTTCTTCTCCTATTGGCACTGACGACTTTCTGGATCCTAACACCCAGAAAGTGCTCTAGCAAATGCTGTATTTTCAGGCATAAGGGAATTGTTTGTATAAAATCATCGCGTTTCTTTGGAGGGTTTGGGAGTTCAATAAATCAAGTAACGAGGCAGGCTACAGCCAACACTGCAGGAGTTAAAATCGGAAGCGACACGCTGTAGATCTTTCTCCAGAGGAGTGCTGGGTGGAAACTGAATCACTTGGGAAAAAGAAATGGACAGGGAGGGGGGGCAACTGCATTTTTAATAGGGCCATTGGATAGAAAATGGCCATGCCGAGCCGGGAGCATCTCGGGCGTCTTCATCTGCAGCAGTTCTGGTGCCTGGCAGCGCTACTCCCACAGTCTGGTCTGGGGACAGGGACCGAGGACCACTGAGTGCCACAGCACTGCTGTGTCCTGACTCAGAATCGGGCCCATGCGGTTCATTTTTATGCCTTCAGCAGCACTCACGCCTGTGCCCCATGCCTTCAGGGACAGATTACGCTCCAGAAGAGCAATTTCTTTAAGTTGGTAGTTTCTGGACAGTCTCTCACCCTGGCATCCACTTTTTATTATTGTCTACGGAGGCAGTATGTTTCTAAAATTAATGCAGGAAGACTGTGCGCATACGTACCAGGGGATGGAAATGGGCTTGGAGACCAGCAGACGCGTTTGGAAGTGCCAGGATGGAAAAAATGTCTCCGGGCGCCACGTGACAGTCTTGCTGCAGGAGCGCTGGAGGAGCTCCTGCACCCTTGGCCGAGTCCGCAGGGCGGGTTATTTCAGCTGCTGATGGAACCATGTTTATAGACATGCACACGCATTAATGCACACGCATGTACAATGTGCACGTTACTGGCCCGAGGGCATTAACACACGCACGTGCCCACGCTTTCACCTGCACCCCAGCACAAGGAGCGCTGCCTTCGCGCGCACACACGCGTGCAGGCGTACGGATGCACATGCGTGCCTCTCCCGCGCCCGCTCAGCGCCAAGGGGAGGAAACAAAGGCTGGGATCCCCGCGGATGAAAGGGGAGGCAGAGGAAGGGCAGGAGCAGCCCACACACCGAGCCGCCCGTGGGCTGCCCCACCGCCCCGCGTTCCCAGGCTGCTTCCAGAGGCGCGGGCGAGCGTCCCTTATTGCTTGCACCTGGCTGCTATTAAGTATTCAATCAAAAAGGGATCACAAGCCAGATATAACTAATTCGGAGGAACTTTTTTACACAACAAGCCCCTTTCAGTTTGCTTGTTTGGTTTTATATCTAAAGCTAACTCCAGCGGGTTTGAAAATGAGCAGGGCTCTTGGCTGCCGCAGATAGCGGGGGGGACACGCCACGTTTCCAGCAGACGGAGGTGGGAGTTCTCCTTTGGTGTTTTAAAAATAGCACTACAAAGAGAGGGGGGCTGGGATCCTGCCAGTGTTTGGAGGGGGGTGATGCATCAGGGCCGTGCCCCGGGCCAATGCTGGGGACAGGCCAGGCCCCACAGAGCCGGAGGGTGTCCCCCAGAGCTGGTCTTCAGGTCCTCTGAGCTTGTCTTCCACCGTGGTGAGGATCTGGGGCTGCCTGGGTCTCCCCAGGATGCTGAAGAAGAGACGTGCCATTGCACGGTCGTGTCCCCGGCAAGGCTCATCTGTGACCTGCTCTCAGACACTCCCCAAAATGGCATCCACATAGGGCAGACCATGACGTGGGTCTTAGCACCGGGCACTTGCGGTGGAAGCTCTCCCAGCCCTGGGAAAGCAGCTGACGTGCAGGTCCCATAGCGCATGGCTGGCTGGAGGTACGAGGCCATCGCAGACTGAGAAACGCTCCCTGTGCTGAGCTGTGGCAAAGCAGGCGGAATCCTGGAGGACATGTGGGGACGAGCTCTGACCCCCCCAGCAGCCTGTGCCAGCCCTGGGTCCCCAGCAAACAGTGGGCAGGTGGCAGAACCGGCCCCAAATGTTTCCCATCCGATGGCTCTGACCATATTTCACCAAGGAGCTCAAAATGTCATCAATCATTTGCGATGCGTCCTTCCTCTATGGCTAAAGAGTCCTGCCTTCTGTTTTTTTTATTAACTATGAAAAATCCACATTAAAAAGTTCCTTTTCTTCCACCTTCACAGAAGCCCAGCAGCAAATGCCGCCGGCTTCTCCACAGCCTCTTCTAAATCCCCGTCCTAAGGGCAGCTACTTTTGTGAAATGCAAAAAATGAAGGGAATGACAATAATAATCACACGTGTCCTGTGGCTGCTGCCTGCGAAGCCTCCAGAGGTGCAAATGCCTTAACCCTTGCATGCCCACATGGGGAGCGAGCACCGATGTCCCCACACCAGCCCACCTCCAGCTCCACTTAGCACCAGGGACGTGTCATGACCGGTCTATCCTGGTCACCTACCCTGAGATCAGAGTGTGGTCACGCTGCTCTGGATGTGGCAGAGCCATTCCCTCAACTTCCTACCATCTACATGCAGTAATTCACCAGTTTCCTCCTCGTTTCCCCCCTCCCAGAAGAGACCAGCATGAGAAACTCACCCAGGGTGTGGGTGTCCAGGGATTTACGCAAGAGATGGGCAGAAACCAAAGGCTTCTCTCAGCTCGGAGGCTTCCCATCCCGCCAGCCCCTGGGAATCCTGTCCAACGTGTGCTTATAGGGACCATACGCAAGGCATTCCCGAAGGCGTCCCTCCGCACATGGGCACGCTCGGATGTCGGCTGGGACACGCTGGCTTTTAGGGGAAGGCTCCAAGGAGGTTTTAATTTAATGCTGGCGCTTACCCTGGGAAGAATTTCCCAAGTAGGTGGAAATTCATGATCAACATCAACACAGGGAGAAAGGAAGAGCGGGGAAGGCATCGCCCTTCCATTCTAATATTCCTCTGTTTGGGGATGGTTTTGGGTATTTTTTCTGCAGACACTGATATTCCTCTTTCCTGGGAATTCTAGCTGGTTTTAAAATTTTCCCAATGTTTGCATATTTACACCAGCTTTTGGGTTCCCATGCTGCCTGCCTCCTGTTGGTAAGGGGTCCCGAAGGATCACAGGGGCTTTTCAGGCTTGGGCTCAGCTCCGGGGCAGGAGGGGGCTCTCTGGCCAGCTGGTTTGTTTTCACTCGGGATTGCGCTCGCTGCTTGTCTCGGTGGCTCCTGACAGCTCATCCTCCCACAGCCACCACTCCTCCAGGAGGGCACAGGCCGTGCCTTTGCTGGAGGCATCCCCGGGAACCTCAGCATCACCGTGGCCGGCAGCTGAGGGCCCCCCACCAGCCTCACGGCACCCCTCACTCAGCGGCCCCGCAGGGGAAGGGAGCTTCCTGGCTCCTCGGGATGATGCCGGCAGCATCCCTCTCGCTGGCCCCAGCCTCCAATGGAGGGAATTAAGGAGCGGATTTGGCTGGGAACAGCCCCCAGGTTGCTCTCACAGGGAAAGGAGGGGAAGGCAGATGTAAAGCTTTGTCCTAGGAAGGACATTAAAGACCTTGCCCTGGAGAAGCACCACGGTGTTGGGTTATGGCCAACACGCCTAAGCCGCCTCTTCCTCTCTCCTCACCCCTCTGTCTGCAATGTCAGGACTTTTTAAAAAGCACCTTTAGTTTTGCAATGCTTTTGCTCAGAGCCCCATTACTCAGGCTGAGCTGGCCCTGTTTCCTCGCCGAGCGCTGCATCCCCAGCCTGATAAGATTAAACTCCCCAAAGAAAGGTTTTTGGGACCCTGACTCACTGGAGAAACTTTTTCTGCGGGGCATTTGTACAGCCTCTAAAACACTTAACTATTTGATGGGCTTATCACTGAAATTCAAATGTTCATCTGTGTTCGCTGGAGGACAAGCCCCTTATCCAGGAGCACAGGTGTTAAGCATGGAGACTCGCCCTATCTGCATGCCGCCAGCCTCCGTACATATTCACGGCCCTGTCCCCAAACCCCTCCTGCCCAGGCCTCCCGCGGGGACTCTCCCAGTACCACTGGTGCTGGGGAGCCCGGTTCAGCTGGGGCTCTGGACGGAGGGTTAACGGAGCCCCGCACCCGCCGCCAGCTCCCAGCCCTCCCCCAGCAGCGCGGAGTGTGTCCATGCTATTGGCTGCAGATGGAGCCGCTCCAGGCTGCGATTCCGTTTCTGGGCAGGATCTGGCCCCAGGTTATCACTCCTGCTGCTTCTGGAGACCCATGTCTGGCTTTGCCACTGGGCAATAAATCCCCAAAGAGAAGCAGCTATAAGGTCTCAATCCAACTGACCGTGGACCCCCCCTCCAAGAGAAAGCAGCTCCAGACCCCAAATGTTTGCTCTGGTCGGCTCCCTTGAGAAGGCACCAGTGGTTTCCTTTTCCAGGTACGGTAAGCTCTAATCCTGAACGATGCCAGCCCTGGGAGCTGTGATTGCATCAGCAGGGCTGCAGACACAGCTGATACGGGGTGGGGGGAGAGAAATCCTCTTTCATGGGCAATAAACCCACGGCAGGTTTGGGAGCAGTTTCGGGGCGTGCTTGGCTCTCAGCGGTTCAATTCGCTGGGCACTTGCTAAGACAGAAGGAGCTTCGGGGTTGCTTTCCACCAGCATCAAAAACCAACACCCCAGGGTCCCCTGGGGCTGGCCCCAAAGCACCCCATCACCACGGGGGCTGCCTGGGCACCGGCAGCAGCCCCACTGGGGTGATGAGTGCGTAAGGGCTCTGCGCACCCAGCTGCACCTCTGCGGCAGTGGGACCCAGCAGGTTAACAGGCGGCTCTGGAAGCCCCCAGCAACTGCAAATGATCAACCCCAGGGGGATTTTTTTTCCTCCCCTCGGCTCTGGAGTCAATTGTCAGCCCTGCTTTTAAAGACACCCTTGTCGGCAGCCCGGCTATGCTTTTCTGCTTCGGAGGAATTCCTCTAAAACAATAATAGTGACATTGTTCCTCACTTTGCTGGCGGTTTTATAGGGCTCACGTTGGAGAAAGGTGACCATGGCTGCCTTTTGGCCACATGTGTTTACACAAGGAAATGCATGTGGGTTTTGGGGTGGCGCCTGGAGTCAGCAGCCGCTCTCTGTACTCCTGACCCTTACAGAGCTGCTTTCTTGCTTCTGGGTACGTTTACTGCACTCCAGATGTGAGCTGGCTCCAGCAAGGCTGCGGAGCGCCAGGGATCTGGCATCCCCAGACTCATCAGTCCGTGGGGTAGAATGCCATGGTGGTTGTTTTAAAAGCTGTAATGCGTCTTGGTAACACATCATGATTTATTCAGCCCTTGTTTGACAGGGCGCCTTTATCAAAAGCCGATGCGAAGCCTGGCTGCACCGCGCGCTCAGGCTCGGCGTGGCTGGCTGGCGAGGGGCGGCTGGGAGCCGGCCCTTCCCCAGGGATGGGCTTTCTGGGAATGTTTTGGCGTGTGGCTCCCGGCCAGGTGAGTCCCCACTGTGCCACCCACCCCAAGGGGCTGCATGTGGGGACACCCGTGCTGCGGGTGCACCTCCGCAGTGGGGTTGATGGAGCTGTGGTAGGGACGAGCCCTGAAGGGTGTTCTGAGAAAAGCAATGTCCCTGTTGCTGGCACCAGGGAGCCAGGGGGCTGCAGGACTATGGGGTGGCCTGGGGGGTGATGATCCCACGTGCCACCGTCTCGCCTGACAGAACCCGGGCTCGCTGCTGGCCTCGCTCTCCAGCACACGAGAGAATTGTTGAAAGGAGGGGAAAGAAGTGAAAATGGAGTTTGGGGAAAACCAGGGCCAAACAGGAACAGAGCGTGGGCAGCGGGGGAGCCCCGGGGGAGGCAGAGCCATGGCAGGGCTGGGGAGTCCCTGCCCTGTGGCTCCCATCGCCCCACCAGCTGCCCTTTTGCTAAAACCCATGCTTTGTTTCATTTTTCTGCCCTTTAACCAAACAAACCACAAAACAGGGTTACAGGGGAAAAAGGGCAGGGGGGGAATGAGGAACGGTTTACAACCTGAAAGCAGCCTGCTGCTGGCCCCGACTGGCAGCAGAGAGGAGCCCAGGGCTGGGACAGGGCCAGGAGGGTGTCACGGCGACTGGCAGGCACCCGGCAAGGTTTGGGGTGAGCAGCCCAGGACAGGGTGTCCAGCCCCGGCACGGCGTGGCTCCCCCAGCCCGCATCCCTGCCCCAGCCCCAGCATCCTCACCCCGTGCCTCCAAGGTGCTGTTCTCATGGGCACGGACGGATGCGGGACACTTTAGCCCCAGATTAGGAATGAGCCTTTGGTTTTGAGATATTTAGTTGCTTTTTATCATAATGGAAAAAAAAAAAAAAAAAGAAACTGCAGCAGATAGAAGAGGAAGGGAAAAAACCCCAATCTGGGTCAGGATCTCACACTGGCTAGTTCACTTCACAGTTTAAGTAAATAGTTCTCATCCCAAAACCCTTCAGGGTCATATAAATGTGCCTCTTCGCATGGAAGAGACTATTTTGATAGTAGCTGGGTGCCTGATGAATTTGCAACTTTCCCAAACTGTCGGTGTCTAGAATGTGACTCGGTTTTTCACAGTGAGATATAAAATCCTATCAATTAATCTAACTTTTATTGCACCTCTGGGGCATGAACGTGATGTTATTTAAACAAATGGTTCCCATTACCTTCAATTATTTTATAAATGCTTTTCAGTGATTTATAGGCTTCTATTAAATGGACAATATACTTCTGTGCTCCTCGAGGGGGTAAACAGTAATCTAAGGGCTCGGGCTTGCTGATCTTTTTTTTCTTTTTCTCCTTCCTTTTCCACATGCATAAGAGGCTGCCGTTTAATTAACGGGGAGGTGGGGAAGAGCCCGGCCAGACGCCCTGCTGACGGCTGCCTTCACCAAAGCCCGCTCCCCCCACGGCGAGGCAGCAGCCCCCTGCACCGACACCCCATTTGCAGCGTACCCCGAGGGTGCTGCCCCCCGCCATTACCCGTCCGGGCCCCCATCCGCCCTCCCTGGGCAGCCTCCTGCCTTCCCTCCCTCCCCAAACCCCCACCTTGTGACAGGCCTAAGCAGGGGGATGGTGATCCTTGATTTTTTTTTTTCCAGCGCCTTTGCCCACCAGCTGCGCTCGCGCCGACTCCGGCAGCGTGCGAAAGGGATGCAGCCGGCTCCAGCGGGGCTGGGCGTCTGCCTGGAGCTGTCGGGATTGTCCTGCAAGGCACGATACAGCGATACAATGCACGATACAGCGATACAATGCACGATACAGCGATACGGCTCTGCCCCTCCTCAGCAAGGGACAGGGGGGATTAATATTTTGTTCCTCTTATATATGCCTGAAGGAATTTCTCCTGCCCGGGGTATCCCCACAACCGATGGAGAAAGCTCCCGGCCAGCTGCTCCATGATGCTCCGTGCTTTGGGGACACACGGTGCTGCCATCAGCAGCCACTACATTCCTGTTGCCCTCCGCAGCCCATGGGGACCAGCAATCCTGAGCCCCAAAAAGGCCAAATTCCCCCCCAGCTGGTGCAGGGAAGGGACAAAAGATCATTTTTTTTGCAAACCCAGGCCCTTCTCTCAGTGTTTTCATTCCAGGCTGGATTTCGGGGGAGGCCAGGGAGGGTCAGAGCAGCAGGACGAGCCAGCGACGGGGATGGCGCAGAGACCGCTTATCTCGGCGGGGGTCACGCCGGGACGTGGTTTCTGGAGCAGTGACCCCGGCTGCCACCCCGGCACAGGACCCCATCCATCTCCCTGCCACCGCGCTCCCCTGCGAACCCTCAGCACCGCACGCTGACAGACAGGACGGCAATTAAGTCCTCGCTGAACTAATTCACTTGAGCCTGTCTACATTTCAAACAGCTTTGGAGATAGGCTCTGTTTACAGAGCCTGCCGCCGTTTATTATTTTTCGGGGGGGGGGGGGGCGGGGGTGG
>VWZL01005476.1:245348-271682 GCA_013396915.1 Stercorarius parasiticus
GAAGACCCTGTAAAGACAAAGGGCCGAGCGTGGCCCTGCTTGGCCTTGGGACAGGGCGGCTCTCTGCAGAGGGAGCAAGGGGAGGATTTCCCGTCTCCCAGCTCTAGCTGAGGACATGCAAAGCTCGGTGCATGCACCAGGGGGCTGCTCCCAGCCATACCACCCGGGCCTGGGCCACCCCAGTGCCAGCGGAGGCAGGAAGCACTCCAGTGCAAGGGAGCTTGGACGGGCTCCATCTCTTCTCACGAGGACTATGATAATTTATAGGCGATCCCCTGGCACAGCAGGGCCCCAGCTCCATGCACATCCCTGTCCACCCGCCGCTGTGGCGGGGCCGTGGCACACTGCGCACACAGGAGGGAGACACAGAGGTTGCGGGGTGCCCCGCGCTTCCCTCCCTGCCAGGATCCGGCGTCTCTTTGCCAGCCATAGCAGTGGGAACACCACTTGCCATCACCACCCTCTCTCCCCTAAGTCCTGCCAGGCGCAACACATGATCCCCCCTCCCCAAACTGGCCCAGAAAGCACAGCTGGATGCCAAGGCAGAGGATATCGTGGTGTGACTACAGCTCCCCTCTACGCGCATCCCCGGGAGGGATGCCAGGGAGGCAGGAGGGCAGAAGCAGGGGAAACCCCTATGGGAGAGTGGCCAGGTTCATGGAAAGGGGCCATTCCTGCAAAGGAAGGTTTGGGGAGCCCTGCAAGGGCACAGACAAGGAGGTTTCACCCCCCGGCATCTCTTTGTAGGGGAGTCACTGGGAGGAGGAGATCTGGGCAGGCCTCTGCCCCACAGGTATGGGGATGCTGCAGCACCACGAGTGAGCAGGGAAGCCCAGCCTTGCCCCTGCACGGGCAGGGAAACCATGGCACGTGCCCTACGGACACAGGAGAGGGAGACAGGACAAGCTGCTGGGGATGCGGCCATGTGGGTGCCCATCCAACGCCCCCAGGGCTCCCGGCGTGACCCTGAGTCCCAGGACCTGGGTACCACTCGCGCTCAGCCCCTCCGCTGGCCCCACTGCCATCTGCCACCCCCCCACAGCCCTGCCAGGTTCCCACCAGCCATGGGGGGCTGGCCCCCTCCCCATAAGGTGCGTTACCATCCTCTGGTTCTCCAAAAATAAATCCTCATTTTCCCAAAAGGCAGATACTCGCCCCCGACCCAGGGTAGCCCCTGGATTTCTGCCTCCAACTACCGGCACAAGGAGCCTGCCTCGACCGCCGCATTATTGCTCTTGGCAAATGACGACTCCCTCGAAGTTGTTAAACCATTGAAAAGAGCTAATAAGGTTTTGCTTAACTAAACAGCGCGAGGCCTCACAATGCCGATCGTCACTTTTTCCCTTCGCCTCGCACCGCTGCAACATCCCAGATGGGAATTACCCGTCTCCTGCTCAGGACGGGGCGTGCGCTGAGGAGGGCTGAGGAGGCAGGGATAAATAATAATAATAAAAAAATATCTTTACGTACCCCCTTGTCTTTCCTTTGCTTAAATCGGGTCATGTCTGGAAGACAAAAACACTGCTTGGAAGCCAGGGTTTGGAGCGATACAAAGGGGAGTCTTGTCTAAAAAGCCTGGCTGGGAGTCAAAGCGCGAAGCGATGGCCATCCGGGGCTGTTTGCACAGCAGCGGCTCCGAAATCGTATTTCACTGCAGCAGCAGAGAGTCTTCATCAGGTTTCTCCAGATTTCAGCTCAGGTCTATTTCTCGCTGCAAGGTTATTAAAAACACTTGAACCTGAAACAGTCTCATTGTGTCCACAAGTTTGCTATTTGTTATTATAAACAAGGGTGTCAGGGCCATTAAAAATAAATCGAAATGGGTAAAAAATGAGCAAGGAATACAAGGAAACGGAATGATTGAAAACACCCATCCCAGCATCCAGGGCCGACAATTCCCGCTCGCAGGAATGCTTTCTGTGCTAGAGAGAGGGAAAATAACTTCTCATTTTTCTTTTCAACCAAACTGCATCCTTTCCCCAGCCGGGGATGCCGAGCTGCAGGGAACGGAAAGAGGAACGGATCCAACTCCCAGCCCCAGATCCAACTGCTCCTGGACTCCAACTGGGATTAGTGCCGGCACACGATCGCTCCCACCAAGGGATGCGAGTGGGGCGTCTCACAGGCACATCACCCACTGCAAACCTGTCAGCCACCGAGCAAAAACCAGCACATTTCGTGTGCCTACGGGGGTGTTAAAAAACCCCAACAGCTCACGAGAGCCAGGCGAGCAGTTTCTGCAGCAAAGCTCTGCAGCCGGGGCTTGGCCGAGCAAGACATGGTGGGTGAAAGCTCCACCAGAAGCTGCTGTCACCCTGCGAAGGGTCACTGGGGCAGGACCCCCGCACCCCCATGGGAGCCGGTCCCGAGGCGCGGGTTTTGCTTCTCCTCCCGGCGGGAGGCAGGGCCAGGAGGCACAGACGGGGCGGCACAGGGTGCAGGATTGCAGAGGATGTGTGGAGAGTGATGGTAAAGAACAAGGGCCCCAAAAATCTGTGATTATGACTGAACCGTAGGAGCTGCAGACACGAATCGTGGTCCTGCCAGGGTGGCAGCAGGCACACATGGGGGTTAAACGGTTGGGAACGGGATGCTTCATTACACCACCCTGTTCAGAGCATCTCAATTACTCAACGTTCTTAAAAATCTTTAAAAAAACAGAGAAGCTGCATTCTGCTCTTGTTCACACCAGGACACATCAAAAATATAGGTGTTACTGTACACAAATGCTAAAAAACTGTGCTCGTGGAATTAAAAGTTAGAATTGCTCCCAGAAGCAAGACCCCTGGGCTTCTACATGGGAAGGCACAAAGTGCGAGTTACAGGGAAGCATCTGGTCGGTTCGGGCCCGCCTGCACACAGGGATGGGCAAATTCTCACCTGCACCAGGCAGGTTGGGGTGCCTGGAGCACCCCTTCGCTCCGGCACCCTGCACTGCCCCTCGCAGCCAGACTCCCTTGGCGTCCCTACAGCAAGGTTTCAGTCCGGTGCCTTGCAACGGTTGGACAGCCGAGACCATCAGACAAGAAACCGCACAAACCGGGCCACATTATAGAATCATAGAACGGTTCAGGTTGGAAGGGACCTTAAAGATCATCTAGTTCCAACCCATGGGCAGGGACACCTCCCACTAGACCAGGCTGCTCAAAGCCCCATCCAGCCTGGCCTTGAACACCTCCAGGGATGGGGCAGACACAACTTCCCCAGGCAACCTGGGCCAGTGTCTGACCACCCTCGCAGTAAAGAATTTCATAGAATCACAGAATGTGTTGGGTTGGAAGGGACCTTTAAAGGTCATCTAGTCCAACCCCCTGCAGTAAGCAGGGACATCTTTAACTAGATCACGTTGGTCAGAGCCTCATCAAGTCTGGCCTTGAATGTCTCCAGGGATGGGGCCTCCACCACCTCTCTGGGCAACCTGTTGCAGTCTCTCACCACCCTCATTGTAAAGAACTTCTTCCTCAGGTCTAATCTAAACCTGCCCTGCTCTAGTTTAAAGCCATTTCCCCTCGTCCTATCGCTACATGCCCTTGCAAACAGCCCCTCCCCAGCTTTCCCGTAGGCCCCCTTCAGGTACTGGAGGGGGCTCTAAGGTCTCCCTGGAGCCTTCTCAGCACTGCTGCTTCTACCAGCTGAACTGATAATCTCATTAAAAACATCGCTTGACGATTTCTCCCTTCCATAAACCCAAGACAATGCACACCCACTGCAACAGCCACACGCATCCTCTATTAGTGAACTCCCGCAGCCGCTCTCCTCTCCCCAGACTGACACCAGAATGGCACTACTCCATGCTGCGGAGCCCATGTCCAACACAGTTGTAGTTAAATGTTTGACTTTTACTGATGCCAACGAGAAACGATGTGGCAAGAGGGCAGGTACGGCAGCAGGAACACAGCGCCTGGTGCGGGAGCTCTCTGCCCTGCTGAACGTCACTGCCGGAAAGCAATTTGAGGATGTTTGTAGAAGCAGCAGGTCGATTTGTCTGGATCATGCGTCCTCCAGGTGGTCTCCATGAAGAAAACAGGGATGGTCTTGTCAAGGAGTAACAAATCCACACTTTGACATTAGCTGAATGCTTGTTAATAAGAAAGACTGTGCTGAGAATCCATTCCCGCACTGCTGCTTCTCAGGGTACAGGAGAAACCCATGCTTTCACCAAGGAATCTTCGCTTTGCCAACACTGATCTCATTATTTTGCAGGTTTCACCCAAAACATAACTCTGCAGTCCCTCTTGTTTCCTCTCCCTTCCGACCGGCACACACAACTCTCACAGCTGCATCGCATGAAGCCAGTGGAGGCGTGCAGCACAGCAACCCTGCGAGCCGTGCTCCGAAGGGGATGGGGCGAGGTGTGCACCAGCGGTGGGGGGACCACCGCCAGGACCCCCGCGGAGCAGGGCCCAGCCGGCACCCACGGCCCCGCTGGGGCAACGCAGCTCACACCGGCATCATGTCATGAACATGGGAGGTGTAAACCAACCTCCTCAGGCACAAACCCCCCCTGTCCCCTCTGCCGTGTGTCCACACAGTCCTCGCGCCCCCGGCGCCAGGATGCTGCCCGGCTCGGGGCTGTAGTGTCTGGCGTGTAAGACGGGGCACAGAGGGGGCTAGCTCACCGGCTGGGCACCAACAACGCGGGCAGAAAGAGCGATCTCTGGTCTTAGATTCTCACTTACAAGAAGGGCGGTGGTGGATCCTACAATACAAACCACAGACGGGGCTTAGCAGAGTCACTCCAGCCCCAAGCCTGAAAAACTGTAGGTGATAATAGCACATTCCTACCTTACAAACTTTCACTGCTTGCAAACAGAGATAACTGATCTAAACCACAGCATGCAAACTGATCAGACACCACCTCCCTCCGAGAAGCTGGTTTAAAAGTCTTATTTCCCAAACTCTTTTACCATTGTTATTACAGGTAATTATGCACCCCAGGTAGGAATGCCATGAGGCCATCAGACGGATGGGCTCAACCTGCACAGGCTGGGCAAACACCCCAAAAACCTGGCAGAGAGAGGCAGGACCGTGCCTCCCGGAGCAGCCGATGGGAGCGATGCCTTCCCGAGGGGAACGCAATTCCTTAGTTAAGAGCCCTTTTCCCCACTGCAGCAGCAGGGGGAGGATTTTGACAAGCGAGAAGCAAAGGCTGCTCTGGCCCCTGTGGGTTTGGATGTTTTGGCTTTCAATAAATTAAATTACGGCTCCCAATTTCAGGAGCTCCTGTTCAGAGCCCAATACAGCAAACATCTCCCATGGTGATATTTTTGGGTTTTTCAACCACAGCTATAAATAGGCTCTGTGTTTTGGGGGGGGTCCGTTATTTCAGCGAGCGTTTGGCCAGGCTGACTGTCCCCAGTGAGGATGCCAGGTGCTGGATGAAGGCACCTTACATGAACCTTTCCACCCTAAACGCCAAAATTATTTTTGTTAAATCCTCCCTTTCCGCCCATGCCCTTCACACCCCTGGCTTTCAAACCTTTCCTAAGAAAAAGCGCCTCCATAAGGTGAACTCCCCCACCGCATCTCGCCCTGAGCAGCTCCGGTAATGAGCAATTGGGAGCAGGGTCTATGTGGGAAAGCGGAACCTCCATAACAGGGACCATCACGTCGCAGCAGCGGCTCACACAGACCATAACCCCGGCAGATCCACGGCGTCTTCTCAGGTTGTGGCAGAGACACTCGGAGGGAAGGAGACCCGCTGCAGGCGCCCGCCCTGAGGAGCAAACCCATCCCCTGGGACGCGGCCCTGGCACACTCACGCCTGTGGAACAGCATCTGCCTCTGCAAATAAATACCCCTCACCTCCAGCAGGACCTGGCTTTGGCGTAAAACGCTATTCAGTTTAGGGCTAGAGCAGGCCCAGTCTTGAAGAACTGGAGCATTAAAACCCAGTGAAAGTGATGGAGAGCATTGGAAGGGTCTCTTTTCACGCCAGTGGGAGACCAGAGAGGGCCATTTCCCATCGCTCACATTTGAACACCGAAGCTCACGGGTGACATTAAGAACATTTCAGAAGAACCACGCATTAAAAACTCATTCTGCTTTTTTTTTTTTGAATACATGTAATAATTAAAAACATGGCTCTACATGCTGGATTTAATAAAATCCTCCCCTTCTGGCAGGCCTGCACAAGCCAAAACCAAGCTCAAAACGAGTGGACAGTCACCCCTCAGAAGAAGGGACACTGAAAGCATTTCTGTTGTACTGGCGGGGCGAGGGGAGGGGAAGGGACACAGGACCCGGGACTGTGTTTTGCTGGGAAGCATGACGACATCCAGGGAAGGAAGGGAACACTCTCAGCCTTCTGGCCTAAATTATCTGCTAACACAAATAATCAAATTCCAGGGACCACACTGCTCTGGCGCCACTAAAACGAGGGGGGGGGCCCGGCCCCAGCGCTGCGTGAGCAGGTGGCAGCCCGCGTCTGACCCGCGCAGGATACTCCAGTGCGATACACAAAATACTGACACTCTCTAAGGAAGCCAGCATCGCTCACGGTATCGTGGGAAGTTTTTAATGGCTCGCTCAAGGCAAGGCCTCTAAAATGTTTATATTAATACTTACATGTTGGATAGCCACTCATTTGGTCTCAGCTGGAAACCAGGCCAAACAGCTGAGAAACATCTGGCCGCTAACCTTGGACAACATCTAATCTGGTAGCCCAGGGATTTAAGAGGTCTCTTCGGAAGGACAGAATTTTGGCAGATACCTTACCGAGATCTCTGTTCTGCGGCAGTCGTTTCCCAAGTCCTGCTCAGGGCTCCGGGATGACACATGCAGCCGGTGTACATCCCGATCCCATTTACACAGCATCCCAGTCTCAATGATTACAAAAAGCTGTAATTACGTATTACTCCTAATTTCCAGGGATACTGCTGAAGGTGTGTGACTGCCCCAAGGGTAGAGGAAGCCATTTGCCAGCTCAGCACCACACACCTCCCTCCATCACCCTGCCCCAGTGCCCCCAGCCCTCCAGCCTCGCCTCCCCTCCGCTCCATCCTCCATCTGCCCACACTGACACTGAGTCCCAACAAAAAAGCACAAACCTGCCCCAAAAAGCCTCCACCGTGAGGCAAACAAAAATCCTGTTCTCTGCAGATCTGGAGACCATTATCAAGCCAATTATGAACACATGGTTTTAAAGCAGCTCTATAAAAAGAGTGAGTAGAGGGGAAAACGGACTCATCATTTCTGATGAAGATGGCTCAAAAGTTTGCTTCCTTTTTCCTTCCAAAACTCCTGCTTTTCTTCCAAGAGAAACTTCAGCTTTGGCTATCCTGAAACATTCTTTGGTGAGTGGAGTGAAATAATACAACATAAAAGAATAAACGTTGAGCAATGGAGAAGGGAAAGGGACTTTTAGACAGACCATTTAACTTTTATTCTCCCCTTCCATTGCCCATCAAGGTACCGCAGGGCTTTCTAGACATGTCAGGGCAAAGCCACCAACAACCTGACTCGAGAGGCAGAAAATTAGGACAGGACCCACATTTCTGAAAACCCTTTGTAGGCTTTATTTGAAAGGAGATAAGGACGAAAAAGGCGACAAGATGCTTGACAGATATAAAATGATGAGAATCTAGCTTATCTCCTTATCTTCCACGTCATCTTCTGCTCTTTGCTTTTTTGTTACAACAAATGTGGAAGACGTCGGGGGGGAAAAATGTAAAGGCACAAGCACCAAGGATATAGCACCAAGAGCGGAGGGCTAGGAAGAAGATGCTCAATAAAGGCTAAAGAAGTCTCTCTTCCTAGCAGAGGCTGAGCGCGCTGGCTCTGGTCCAACAACGCACTTAAGCATGCGCCTAACTTAAATTTTACTTCACTGGGGCTCTTCACAGGCTTAAAAGTTAAGCACATTCTCCAGCAATCTGCTACAGCAAGACCAGAGAAAAGAAGCAGCTCTTAAGGGACCCAAATCCTAGTCAACAGCAAGGTTAGCATGCCTTTGGAAAGCACCCTAGCCAAAACTAATGCAGTATGGCAATTTCCACTGACTTTGGAAAACTCCAAGCCATCAGAAAATGCTTCTTAAATATAAAATAATACATAAAAAAAAAATTAGATGTTAAGAATATCACTATCAAATTCCCTTCACCTTCTTTCAGCTCAAAGTAAGCAGACCTTGAAGCAGACGCATGTTTACAGGTACATGCAGAACTGGAACTCCCTTGTTTCAGCGTAAGCTGGTGCCAGCTTGAAAAAAACCACTGAATTCACTGCGCTGTTTCTTGCTGTAGGAAACACTGTCGTGTAGGTAAAGCACTGACCTCAAACGCCTAACAGCCCGTTCCCACAAACAGCGAGGGAAGCCTCAAACTGCTCCTACAACCCTGGCAAGACGCTACAAAGGCTGGTATTTGGCAAAGGAGTAAGAGCGTGTCCCACTGCGTATCTCTGCTGGGTTTTGTTTCCCTCGTTAAAACTGGCGTAACTTCACACTGTTCCTCTCCATCACATCTGCCCAGCGCTGCCACAGGGCACTCAGCGGATGCTGCTCCGGCTCTGCTCCCCGTACGGCCCTCGGGTGAACCACAGACTGCCCTGGCCTCAAACACAGCAGCCGATGGCACTTTTTGGCTTAAAAATTATTCCTCTAATAACAGTAGAAGAAACTTAAATTTTAAATCCACTGCCAGAAGTTGAAAGAGTACAGAAAAGGCATATTTAAGCATATACTCCCTACATACACACACAGAGCTTAATTACAACAAAGCAAGAAGCAAACAACCATTAGTCTTTATTAACGATTAAAATCTCGCTGCAGCGCTGGTTTTCTCCCTAGCAAGTTAATGCCTGTACGGTGAGAAAGTCATGATAAACAGGCTTTTAAAACTGAAATCGATTCAGGGCAAAGATGAAAAGTGGCTCCCACAAGAGGAATTGACATCGACACCGAGCAGCATCCACGCCTTCCTCAGAGCCAAGCGCTGGGAAGCTCGCTCGCTCCCTCTACCGTCCTCCTGCCTCCAGCAGAGTGAAAAGCAGGCCCCACGTCCCCTGACAGGCGAGGGGGTTCTTGGAAATGCCCGGTCCGTTTGGGACAGGATGGCTCGCAGACCCTCTGCGGGAAGAGGACAGGGCATCCCCATGACCACCTCCTGCTCACGCCAGTCTCCTGCTCCAGACACCCCCAGCAGCACCCACTCCAAGGAAGAGCATTTATTTTACGGCCGATACACTTCTTTTATTTATTATCCCTTCATATCTTTCTCTTGAGAGACACCAGTTCAGGACGGTCAGTGGGGATCAACTAAACACCTTGCCTTTCCACTGCCAGAGGTAGGATAACTACAGGCAAGACACGGTTCCGTTTCCCCACCTCGTTTCTGAAACATAAAGGAAGAGCCAGGCTGCGGGATGACTGGTCTCTTCCACTGCGTAGCTTGTCGGTCACACACACTGACAAAGCTACAACACGTAGATTCAACAGCAGCTGACTCTTAGGGCATTATTTTTCCATACTGCTCCTGCTTGGTTGAGTGGAACAGCAGTGCACTGGAGCACTGACATGTTCCAAGAGTGCAACTCCTAGGTGACAAAATTTACAGTGAACCCCCTTTTTTTTTTTATTTAAAGCACCACCCGACCTCGTATGGCAAATGCTGTTAACACACGGCTCTTGCCAGCAGAGCTCCTGGCGCAGCACGGCCCGGGTCGGGGTGGAATGCTCTAACCTGTACAACTTGCAAAGCAAAACAGACAGTTTCAAAGTTTTAAAACCGTTACGTGAAGTACAAAAGCTGGGGGAGGCCCCAAACACGCACCAGCCGTATCTTCCCAAAGAGGGCAAGGGCACTCTTACAACAGCTCTAAAAAACAGATATAATCAAGCAGCCCGCTATAATTATCAAGCGTTGTTCCGATTCCCATTTAACATCTTTAGGTACCAAGTTATTTTAAATAAACACACACACAATGCTGACAAAGTATTAGTCGCACTGTCTTCACAGATACCCTCCGAGCTACCAAAGGATTGAGTAGTGTTCCAGGAAGCCAGCAGCAAGTTTCACAAAGTTTCACAAAAGGTCATTCCCTTTTTCATTCCTAGCCCAGGAAGAACCTTGTTTCACCACCAGGCTGAAGTGAATGCACAACAAGCACCTTCTGAAGCAGAGACACTCTTTACACTTGGAAAAGGCCAAAATTTCACAGCCCCGTTTTTATCCAGATTCGAAGAGAAGCTCAGCTTATTACACTTTGCTATTTGAGGGAAAACAGGTAAAATTTCAGGTTGTGAAGTTCCCCTTGGACTTGCCAGACAGCATAACACGCAACTGTACAGGGATTTGATTCCCTCAGGACTACAGCACATAAAGGTCACTGCAACGACAGAGCACCTTCAGACAGCACATGCATCTAGAAATTCCTTTCCGCTGTTCCTTAGCATCAGGTAGCATTACCAACTGCCAGATGCGAGTCTGAGGTTTAAACTAAAGATTCTCCTTGGCACAGCAGCAGCAGCTGGATAAAGACAATTGCCTTTCGCCACCAGTTTACATACTGTTAGCTAAATGTGATCTGTAGGAAGATACTTTCAACAGATCAAGAATTCCATAAGGGATCAAAATTCTAAACATAAATACAATTAAAGCCTTCTAATATTAATGCACACTTTTTATTATATTAAAATCAGGCAATGGTCTGATACAATAAAAAGGCTGCTTATGGAATACTGTTATGTTAAACTTTAATTACAGAGGATGTTAAATCCTTACAACTAATATTTTCCTCCAAAGAGTTAATGGAAACATCAATTGTTCATTGACTTGATAGCTGCTGCTTTAAAATGTGTTTATTTTTACTTTTTTCTTTTTTTCTTTTTTTTTTTTTCCTCTTTTTTTTACACAAACACTGAATTTGTCATAAAACTTAGGACACACTAGGTTGGTTGTATGTAAGCTTGCATCCACATTTCAGCAGTTAGTGGTCCAAAACAGTAAACCAGAAAAGGCAGTGATTTGCCAGGATGCAAAGCCAATTAAGGTCCTTAATCTGCTGTATGCACCACTTCCCCAAAATCTTCACTGAAGAGATTTCTCTTCCAAGACTTACAGAATGCTAATAAAATCTACTACGCCGATTTGATTTGTCTGTGGTCGTCACGTCTTTAGAAGGGCCAAACATAAGTGCAACATTTCGTTCATTAACATTCTTGGGTCAATCCAAAGCACCAAAATACAACTATTAGAGCTGGAGTGCGTGTTCAGAATCTCTACATGCAGCGTTTCCCCATTAAAGTTTGGCAGCAGAAGATTTCGGCAATCCTGGTAAATTACTGCTCTTTTCACCACGTCATCAAAAGCCTATCTAATAACATCAGCCGTGGCCAGCTTGGCGGTGTGGCAGCAGTGCTGGAGGGACAGGGAAAATCCAAGTTTGCGAGCAGAATAGATACTCTTGTTTCCCAGACTGGTGAAGACTAAACTTGTTGCAAAACCAAAATGATAAGCAGGAGGGAAAAGGTCAAGTTATTGCCCCAACACTTACCCCTGCTGGCCAGGGGTGAGAAGAGTCACAAGGAGGGGCAAAAAGAAAGCAGCACCCCCACTAAAAAGAGGGGAAGAGTAAAGAGATTAAAAGAACCCTGAATCCCTCACCCAAAGCCCACGCCACTGGTGAGGGGGACCAGGAAGAGAAATACAATCTATGCCTTGGCCAAAGGGAAGAAGGAAAGCTTGCCCCAGATTATCAGGGCATTTAAAAAAAAATAATAAAAAACCAAAAACGACCACAGTCACATTCAGCCTTTACTAGAGATAGCACAAAGGGAGGGATGACTGAGGTTAGCACGCATCCCCATTAGTAGTCCATAAAGCCCAGTGTAATACCGGAAGCAAAAACCTTTGTGTCTACTCTAATAAACAGCCCTGAGCTTCGACTCTATTGCAAAAGACAGAAAAAGAAAAAAAAAAAAAACAACCCAGGCCAGACACGCAGCAAGGTGATTGTGGGATGTATGCTTTCACAGTTAAGTTAGATGTGCCACACTGGTCTTGACAGTAATAAATTTAAATAGACTTTTCCTGATACCAGAAGTTCAGCTATGTGGACAGTGGTTACACGACAGGATTATTTGTTATAGCACAACTTATATTTCAAATGAAAAAAAATTAGTATCATTTACAGTATCTCAAGAAAAACTTCCTTTGAATGGGAACTTCCTTTCCAGTATTTTGAGGTCTACAAGATGCATCTAGAAAATTTACTACTGTGGAAAATGAAGACAGCTTAAATTGAATAAGGGGGGCATGTTTGTTTTGTTTTGTTTTTAATTAATTGCTGTAACATTGTCCTTCAGGTGGCTGAGGAAGTTTCATATTTTCTTTAGACATCATTAGACGCCGAAGCTCTTGCAGAACAACTTTGATACTATAAGAATTCTGCCATTTTGCTAGGACTGATATGGCTCTGGGGTCCACCTAAAATAGACAAAAACACCATTCCTGTCAGAATTGGTACGTTTGAAACACTTAACTCCCCCACACACCCTCCAACTAAAGATCCTATGAGGACTCTGAGTGGGAGAAAGCAAAGAAAGCAAAAGCAAGCAAGTGGTTTCCTAAAAGCATAATAAATCCCCATGTGATGCAACTATCTGTGAGTTGTGAAAGGGCAGGAAAAGTAAATTCCACATTTTGATTTCAGAACATACTTGGCTCGTATACTTCCCTTCTACCCCCCTTTCCTTCTACTCAAAAAAAACAGCACCAGCAAGAAATAAGTAGTTAAGCAAGTTGCAAGTATAAACAAAGCATTAATTCGAAGCTGCACTTGTAAACCATGTTAAAATGAATAAAAACCAAAAACTTACCACTCCATTAGAACTATTTACTCCATTCATATTAATTTTTGTTACAAATCTTACAAATGGAGGTGCTTCTGGATACTTAGGCCCACATTCTATTTTAAGGCTGTATATTCTGTTTTCATAAATTGTCTGAGGGGAAAAGAAAGGGGGGAACAATTACATCAGGCAGTTCAATAAGCATTTGGTTAAAACAGTGGTTACTTTAGGGACACGCGAACTACTAAACATAAGGGCAGCCACTTATATACCACGCTGGCTACCTCTGTTTTGGTATTCATTTTATAATATTCAGAGTATCAAATGTTACCTCTTCAGGGTAATAAATTCTATTGTTCTTTTAAGCATCAAATTTTCATACAAGGAACGAAACTAGCATTGCTTCCCATTCACCAACTGAAATGATTTTTTAAAATCATCATACAGCTCAGATACCTACTTTTCAACCAATCCTTATAAAGCAGCTTTGCTTTATCAGTTTACTAATCAGACACACTACCTTGAAATTGAAGCCACAGCTTTAACTTAGGCAACTATCCAAAGTCAGCCTGTCCTACAACTGCACTTGAAAAATATTCTTTGGTCATAAACCAATGTGCCGGTTCTCAGAAAGGGGAACGCTCCAAGATTCAACACATTGCAAAGTACATCCTGATCCCAAACAGCATTATCACTTTGTCTCCACAGCAGTCACTCTGTTGTATGTAACAGCTAATAACAAGAAATCCTGCATCATGAATTTTTAACCTACCACTCAACGGGTACAGAACAGAGACAAATATAACAAGGCTACATTGATTCTTCAATATTTAAAATTAATTTAAAGAAACAACAGTTGATGTTATTCTGCATCCTGAGAATAACTATTTTTGATGTGCTGGTCTGGTGCAGCCTGGCAGAGAGCTCTTGCTCAGCTGGGCAACGCAAGCAGCCAGCACAACTATTCATCAGGGACAGGATCATCAGGGGGAAGTTCAGACAGACAAGCTCTCCAGATTTAGAGCTTCTGACACAACTTCCTGCACCTTCAACATTGCAATAAACATTACAGTGACCATGAGCAAAAATCCAGCTAACGTGTGAGGGCAGAAGCCCAGAAGCAGCCAGCAGCTCCAGCTCACCTGGAGCACCATGGCTCCACCAGAACAGTTGCCCAACATACAAAACCTTCCCAATCTAGAACTCCATGCAATCCTTTTCAAGGGCCTGTTATGCCCCTGAACATCTTAATATTTCTCTTAATGTTAATGAGCATTTTGATGCAAACCACTACCAAAAATACAAGAACTGACTTCTTGATTCAGCTGCTTCTCATCTGTGCAAATGAAGTGGCTTTAAACCAGCTTGCAGCGGGACCAGCACCTGGACAGCCCTGGTGGCCTCTGGGTCACTCCTCCAGCACCTCAGCCAGACAGCCTTTCAGATGGCCAGCCAGGGCGGTGACAAATTGAATGCTGTCACAAAGTTTTTTGGGGAAAAAAAGTCATCTGTCAACTCTGCTCGGACTGCCCAGGTCTCCTGACCGAGCCCCTGAGCATGCCTTGTGCACAGAGCAATTAACAGCTCACAGGTCTGTGCAGGTTTTTAGGGTCTTTGCAAATAACCACACCACATTAAGACTAGTGAATGGAAAGTCTTGACCGTGCACATGTCTATAGCCAATATAACTTATGTGCAGATAAAGCTGAAGTTTTGACAGTGCCACTGTTTTTAAATAGCTTGTATAAACAAGCTGAATCACTGGCTGTGAAACCATCCGCACAAAGTCTGGGAAGAAGCATGCTTCCATGTATGGTAGCAGGGACACTCGGAGCAGCAGCACGTATCTAACTCTGCACCACGGTTCATTTTTCCCTCCGGGATGCCCAACAAAAGATTCTTCCACCTGCTACAAGCATGACTGCTTTCTACCCAGAAGGAAACAGGATTTTTTTTTTTTTCTCCCCAGAGCCAGTATTCCCACATCCTTTTTAGGAAAAAAACTGGTAATAATGTAACTGAGTATGAACAGTGCCAAAAGCAGGAGAGCCACTTAGCAAACGAGAATGACTGAAAGTTCCCAGAATCTCCCTCAATACAGCCGGTTGCTTTCAAGCAATAAGCTCAAAAGAACTCAAGACACTTTTGGAAAAAAAAAAAAATCTATATTCATAATTGTGTCAGAAAGACAAAAGAGGCACAGCTGAATCATCTTCAGTGATAGTCCTCTAGGCTTGATTAGCAGTACGACATGAACTACAAATTGCTATCACTGCTGACAAGTCAGCATATGCCTGTTTGCACATTTCAGTTTCTATTTAATTTTCTAAATTAGATTTCAAGGTTGCTTAGATTTTCCATAAAGTGTATGCACACAGTAAGCTTTCTTCACAGTCTTAATGCAGGCTCATTAACGCTCTCCTAATGTTCTAAAATCAAATGCTGTTCTAGAAAATTATTTGGGCATATCATAAACAAATTAAATGATCACAAATGGGGAGATGTTAACAATGGCAGACAAAAAATAAACAACGCTTCTGGGTGAGATAAAAAATACTGCATGTGTAATGCCATTATAAATTCTTGTACAACCTCAACATGTGTCAGAAAACGCAACAGATAGAATGGAAACACACAGGGCAATGGCATGATTGATTAAAGGTCTGTAGAGGTTTCCATATAATAGGTGGAGAACACTGGAATTACTGAGAAGTGATACTGGGGCCAGCTACAGAAGATAACATCTACTAATGCAGGATGGGGAATCAGTTACTTGCACTTCATGGTAAGGATAATAAGGAAACAGAACAGCGATGCACAGTGAAACTAGAGACAAGTTTTGTTTTTGGAATTCATGCATACATACAATGCACAATCAAGTCCTCAAGTTCACTACCAGAGAGTAGAGACCCACAGTTTAGTAGTGTTTGGGGATGACGGGAGAAAGAGAGAGAGAACACGACAATACTACCACAAAGGCTAGTAGCATTATAAGGAGCTACTTTGGGAGAGAACATTCAGAGAAGAAATTGAATTCATTAAAATTTGAGTTTCCTGAGTTAGCTGAAACTCTACAAGAGCAAGTCAGTACTGCTGCAACAAAAACAAACCCATAAACTCAACAAGAAACAGCAGAAAGACTAGCAGTACTGAACAAAACATCCACGTTTTACCTACATTAGCTCCATATGTAATCTCACTAGCCGAAGGATTTTAAACCTTCCTGTATTCAAGAGTACAGGATACTAGAATCCTGGAATCTCAAAAGTTATGTCTTAATGAATCTGTAAATATAAAGCAGACATGTAACAGAACTAACCAGATAAAGGCACTAGAAGTTCCAAATCATAAGCAAAAAGACATATAGATATATGAAACCCATTATTATATGGAACTTGATCCTTCAACATAAATCACTGGCTGAAGTGTTTTTTCACTCACTTATGTTTTGTTTTCTACTTTATTGGTTAGATTAAGAGAAGAAAAGGGGGAGTAAAAAAGAAATCAACAGTACGATTTTAAGTGGATACTTACTCTCGGAGGCCCAATAATCATTCCTGTCCATCTTGTGAGTGTCATATCTTCATCATCTTCAAGGCCCCAGCTAACTGTTCCATCACCTACTCCTTTCTGACCTTCTTCAAGTTCTTCCAACAGACGAAAATTACGAGGAACTTTTACCCCTGAAAATAATCAGAAAAATACTTTGAGTTGAGAAATCTAGTACAGAAATAAAGCTAGAGTAATTTCACTAATGCTTTTGGTCATCCTACAGAAAACATTTTTGGGTGAAAACACCGCTATTTTTTTTGAATAGTATTTCAACACTACGAAGAGGATATCCCCATATTTAGCTTGGATTTTTCAAGTAAAACCAAGGTACCCACAATTAAACACGCTAGAAGGCTGACAGGCCAGATATTAGGGCGGGCATTAAAATGAAAGGAAATCTCTGTCCATTCAGAGATACACAGGGAATTACACAGTTCTAATTAGCACTTGTCTATATGATCTGTAGTACAAAAATTTAGACGATTCTACCAAATGTCACCATGAGAGGCTTGACATCACTCAACTTACTCAGAGCTTTTAAAAATACCATTCAAAGCAAATAAAACGCTTTCATACTGTTCGTAGGTTAATCTGAAGTTAATTTAAGTGGGCTTTGTCAGCAGCAATAGCATCCTTTGTACTTATGACCTCTATCACCAAGGAATTTTCAGCACTTCTTAATTGCTGGCACATTTATCCTCAAAACACACAGCAAAACAAGGAAATTTTCTTATCCGCATTACATTAATGGAAAACAATGGCACAGAGAGCTTAGGTGACATATACAAGGTCACACACTAAGTCCGTGGTGAAGGAGGGTCTTGAACCCAGGCCACAGGGGACTTAATTACTCATTCTTCTCCAAGGTATCCCAACCTCAGCCACCACAGAACATAAATGCACTCTAGGCCACCACTTCTCCTTCAAGGTACCTGTGTGAAGCATGTCTCTCCCTCCAACTGCAACAAAATTATTGCCAGGATATATTTAACAAAGTTATTTTCACCTGACATACAAAAAGGTTGGATTTGGGGATTAGAGTTCCCCCCCTCCCCCCCCAATAATATGAAGTTAACTATTCACCAGCATGTAATAAAAGAAAACCATAATTAATCCCCTTCTTCACTGTCACTTATTTATTAAAGCAGAAAGAGAATGGGAAATCAGCCTTTCAGTGTGTAAAGTGAACCCAGCAAACTTCTCGGTCAGAAGCCAGCATTTCCGCATGCCCGGGGCACCACAAGCGCACAACGTCAGGAAGGGACTGAGTGAGGGCTTGGAAATGTGGAAAATACTAAGGATCTAAGGCTTTGTGAAACGTAGCAGTGCTTAAGATCTACTAACTCTGCTAACTTTAGAATCCTTTTAATATATATTAATCACCTAAAGAAACTAAACGCCAGTGATTATTTTGGTGCGGAATCAGAGTTGCTCAAATTTCGTTCACTACAAAGCAAGCATAAAAGAAACCAAAAAAGCAAATTACTACAGGAATTGGCTTGTTGGCCAGTTTGATACACATCTAATATAATCACATTCAAGAATATTCTGGAGAAGCAGGGTTCAGTAATGCAGCTGTAGCGACAGTATGAAGAGAAACCCAGGAAGAGAAAAGCGGCATCAGAAGAGGCCAGAGCTGCACGGGCTACACCAGACCACAGGGATGGGGGCTGCCGAGCACGACTCAACTGCAAACCGTGGCAAACCGACATCTCTACCTCCTGGCGAGACGGCACTGTTACCATGGCTGCTGAGTAACACAAATCTTTGGCTGCAAAAGGAAATGAGTCAGTTGGGGCTGGTGAAGCCATCGCCATAAGATTAACCGAGCCCCAAACCCTTGGTGGTTAACAGGACCTCCCGGGGACCGCTGTCACTTCCCCTGCATGAAGAACTCCAGTGCTTCCCCTCCTGGTAAGTCTTAAAAGCAAGCAGTATGTATCTTGTGTACCTCGGGCAGATGAAGGTTCAAGTATGCAGTTCATACCTGAATCATGACAGATTAGCCACATCATTTTTTATTATATTCCCAATGCTCTCCATGCTGTCGTTAGGGGAGGCAGAGAAGAGAGCAGTCTAGCTCCAACGCAGGGTATAAGAGAGCTGGGGGACAAGAGGAACAGCTGGAGTACAAGTTGAAGGACAAGGTGCCACCTTTACTTACACACACTCCCTATTTCACAATTTCTGCTGCAGCGGATGCACGGCATAGCTGGCGATGGGGAATGACTCACAGCTGTGCGATGCCTGAAGCTGCTGCCTGGCTTCAGCCCTGCCTGCTGGCGCCTGGGAAAGACACAGCCAGGGAAGAACAACAAACGATAGACAAACAAAAGGTCCTTCTGGAGGGTGAACTCCACCCTTGGATCTGACACAGCAGCTCTTCCACAACGCAGGTGACGCCGCAAAGGAAACCGTCCATGGCTATTGTTAGAAACCCAACCTGCGCCTCCCCCCGCTCACAGAAGTGATAAGCCGTAGCCAGCAGAAGACCTGCCTCGAATGTGTCCTGTTGCCAAAAAATACCCTCTCTTCTGGACCACAACATCACTATGCTTAACATGCATCATCTCAGTCTCTGCACTTGATAATACCACTTCATATTTATCAATGGTGTGAAAATAAGCTACTGATACTTATTTACTTAGACCAAAACAAGTAACTTAGGAGGAATCAGCTTTACAGTAAGCAGACACAGGCCACACACCAAAGAAGGAAACCAAAAATATTGCCTGTCTACCCTTCCTCTGAGCATCATGCACCCTGTTCACCAAGTGAGGCAGGAACCCTGTGTGAAGAAAATTATGTGATCACGTAATTGAAAATTACATCATCACATATATATTCAACCAAGGCTGAAAGACAGCTTTAATTCTGACATTTGCTAACCAGAGCTAGGCTTTGCAACCTTACAGGAAGAGAGTATTTCCGAGCTCTCCCAAGATACAGCTGCTCTGATTCAGCATGAATCAGAGCCATAAAAGAGTCACACAAGATTTTAGAGTTCTCTGACAAGTCCAAGATCTATGGAGAGCCAGCTACTCATATCGTGCACTGGCTTCTATCACACAGAAAAAGTTAACATAGAAGATTGTTAATTCCACAGCATCTGCTCACTTATGAGCACTACAGGAGCATCAGTGGCAAAGGGAGGTGGGAAAAGTAAACTGCATACAATCGAGTTTTTATGCACTTCACAGAAAACGAAATGATCATGGGAGATGGCTGGTCACTTCACAACACATCACCCTGTCCAACAGCATCGTTGCCTTCTAAAAATGTTTTATCCCCGTGCTGAAGCTCAGAGGTGTAACATGGAAGACCAGCACCTCAGCCACTACACAATACAAGTTCAGAGTCACATCAAAGATGGTAATTCAGCTCCCTCCCTGACACGTTCTCAGGAGATTCCGCAGGAAGAAAAACACACGTATACATACAAAATACTATGGCCATACGATCATAAATGCTTAAATCTTTTCTAAATAACCTGCCCTTAAGCAAGGCAGAATAAAAGACCAGATTCACCCTTCTGGTCAGCCTGGAAGGATGCACGAAGGATCCTCTTCGTTTGCAATGGCCCGGAGAACTCATGGTCACCTACCACATGCTGCTGGGACCCGAACCTCAGAAACCACACAAGCTTTATCACTTGTGGCCATACGCAAACAGATCATCATCATGTTTGCTGTCCACCAGGATTCCTAGAAAGTGATCCGATCTGTTCTAGGCATACACAGTATATGCCAAGTAACTTCCATGGCTAAACCATGGCAGATTCAGAGTTAGGAGACGTCCCGTGCCAGCTGACACAACCATGAGTCAACTGCACGTTGTCCTCACACTCCTCAATAAATACCTTGCATAATCTTTTTTAGTGTAGACTTTGAAGGCAGTAACCAAACAAACCTGTTTTTCTAAGTGTCCTTCACTTAACACACGAAAACCTAAATAAAGTATGAGGCAATTAAAAAGTAATCAGGTTGTTGAAAGTACTTTCAGTTATGCGTTTTTATTTAGCCTTTGCTATGGTTCAGGAATACTCTCAAACAGCAGCTTCATTTGATACAAAAATACAATAATATCTAGATAATTGCTTCACTCGCAGCTCACCTGACCGCACAGAAATACTCCCAGAAATGAAAGTGAAAAAAACATTTCAGAGCAGGAGGAGATATTTACTATTAATCACAACAGCAAACCTATGAAAGGTAAATTATAACTGTACCAACAAGGTAAGATCTCCGATGACACAGGTTTACACAGGTTTTCTAAAAGTTCACCTTTTAGTAAATGTGCATTTGTGAAGCCTCAATCCTGGACAGTAATTCACCAGTTACAAAAAGTTCATGAAGTATTTTATGGCAACCCAGAGAACAAAACTAAACTACAGACTGAGTTTTCTAGAAAGTCAGGGCGTGCACTTTACAGAGTTTAAAGTCGCAGTTAAGAAGCTGCCAGGTTTTGGGTGACATCTTCTTCAGCCTTCAAACAGAATCAGGACCTTCTGTTTTCAAAAATTCCCCCTAATGCCAGCACTGCCCGGCGGAGCGGCACTGATGAGCCTGCGCCACCCCCGCACCTCACAACCTGCTGCTTGCTAAGCAAGACTGACGGACAGCAAGCTGAAAGGAGACAAAAGGAGTTGGACCGTGTCTGGTCAGAATCCCACCAAGAAAAGTTCCGCACTAAGAAAGAACAGAATTATTCCTGGAAGACAATTAAATGCCAACTTGGGCTTTTAAAGACCTTAAAGCACTCTCAGATTTACTTTGTATCACGGCACTACTGAAGATACACAGACACACAACTGAATGTGTCTTAGTGTCAAGAGTGATCTTACCATTCTGAGATTTTTCTCATCTTCAATTTACATTTATGTGAAGTACATAGAATGTTCATAACAAGTTAAAACCAAAACTTTCTGACAGATTATACTCTTTAATCTTTTAAATTTTCCCAGTTATACAGTGGAAGCAATTCCAAATTCAGAAACCTTATCAAGCTGAAAACAGCAGCGAAACCAGTGAAACAAGGTGGACGATATGCCTTTGAGAGTAAATCCTCTTCTTGAACCTTTTTCAGTGTCAGCAGAACAAAACACACACCTCTCACAGAAACTTCAAGAATACATTTCTCTTTCCTTTCTAAAGTGAAATCAAACTACAAGCATTTCTCTTCAGGATTAAAGCCTAACTATACCGCACAGGACACCTCAGCAAAACACACAGAACACACTTCACTCGTTCGGGGCTCTAAAAAGAGGAACTGCCTTTTTGCTGAAGGTTTCTTGACATCTTCACCGGTAACAGGCAACTTATCAAACTGGTCTTTCAGGCCGATTTTAACTCTGCTTTCTGTACTAGTTCCTGATTTACAGAAGCTCAAGTGAACTGAAATCCAATAGCTTTAAACACCTCTGTTGCTTAAATACATTAAAGCCCCTTCTATTGCTTGTTTCTGCGTATTTGATGTTTAGCCTTAATTACATCCAATATATTTCTCATTTCTTTGCAGAGATCGCAACCATTGGAAATTTGATAGCTGACCCTTGCAGCACTGCAGTTGTAAAATACAAATAAATCATTCTTCGTCACAATGGTATATAGAGTTTCTGAAATGATGGAATATTTAAAACTGAATAAAAGGCGTTCAGCAACTGTCACAAAAACTTTCAGTAGACAGGAACTTAAGATTTCTTGCATCATCTTTATAGTGATGATTTCCACTCTGATAATGCAGGCAGGTACTGGGATATTTTGCAGATCCATAATAACTTCCTGAGCACTTGAAACAATCTGAAGTGTTTTCTGCTGCGTATAAGCTACAGCACTGGCTCTGTCTTGCAATACTTTAAGCACCTTACTTGGAAAGAGATTACTTCAAAACATCTGTCTGAGGCAGACTGTCAGTATCATTGAGGTCTGCAGCCAAATAAAGCTTTCCAGCAGCAAAAGAGTTAAGATCAGATGCAGTCTGTGGCTTGTATGGCAGCTGAAAGGCAAAACATTATCAGTTCAGCTAGCAATTACTCTAGAAAATAAGTCACCCTGAACTAGCATCCTGGACAAAATCTTTACACTAAATCTCACCAGGGAAAAACCCACCATTTCCTCTTTGCATTGTGAAAAGAAACGGTTGTTACTGACCGAGAGCTGAGCGCTCTCCTCCAGCTGCCTCTCCTACCCACAAAGTATCACTAGGTTTTTCTTAAATTCACACCACCCACCAACAGGTGAATGCACAAGTAGGTTCACGGATTTTAAGATAAGCTTTGAAGAGCAAGACGCCGCACAGACAGACTAAGGCAAAGTTATCTGTTGGGTAGGGGACTCCAGTTTTACACCGGAGCTGCCGAGCCCAGGCAGTGAGCAGCGGAGGCAGGATGTGCGCCGCCCCAGACTTGGCTTCTGGGCCAGGTCCAGGTCAGACTTGGGAGGAAAGTGCAGAAACTAATCAGTAGGTGGAAACTGAGTAATTTCATCTTGACTTGCAATAGTTAAAAAACACCCTTACAACCTGAAAATCACAGCCTTCATACAGCTTACAAAATTTGTGTTACATCTTCTATGATCCTCACCTACTTATATATTTAATACCCTAATGAATCATTTTAACTTCTCAGCCAGAATGGCATTTTTCAAATATATTATGTAATTTATATCATTATACATGAAGAGATTCAACTGAGTATCTTCTTGAAAAAGTTTTGAACTATTCACCTTTTTATTTGATCTACTGCATCCTTCCATCACAATATACAAAGAAGCTCTGCAATCAACTCTTTTAGCACCTGCTATTTCACATGCTTTTATAGTCTATCTTATTTAAGAAGGCATAATTTATCTTCCCAGTTTCTCTCCAATTACTTTTTCCCTACCCATGAGCATTTTACTTACAGACTTAGTACTTGGTGGCTGGCAATATTTATTTTGAGGCAACAGTAACTATTGTATGCAGTTGCACTCCAAAGGAGACATCACGGTCCATTTGCAAAGGCAGGGTATACCTTCTATATCCTTCAACACGCAATTTCCCCTGCCTTCAGTCTCATTTGCTTTTCCCCAGCATAACTTTGAGTTTAGAGTGATGTTATGGGTCCCCCAACAATTACAAATATATACTTTTAATACACTGTACTAAAACCAATCTGGGCTATTTTCTCTGCTAGCAATATTAAGTGACATATATCAGTACTACCGTGCCTGTTCACCTAATGAATTGTCCTTCTGGAGTTCTTCACGTTCCTCTGACTTTGAATAACTTAAATCTGGGCAAATCATTTTATTACTCAGTTCTTCCAGGCTGTTGGTAAATGCAGCACCTACCACAGCCCTACAACAGATGCCCTAGAGGGACCTCTGAGAGAAAAGTGGGTTAAATGAGATTGTTAAGCTTTTCCCAGGAGGAAAGCGAGAAAAACAGAATTCCATAGGCCAACATGGTCAGGTTTTGACCTGTTATAATACTGGAGTCTGCAGGACCGCTCCTGCATGGCATTTCAGTCTGAATGAGGACAGACATATACTCACAGTTTGAATGTTTGCAGTCTTCTATGAAGAGCCATATTAGAATGATTAAAGTCAATCCTTTCTTTTTATTCATATATTAATTGTCTGTGCGGGAAACCAACGTTATCAGCAACGTAGAATTCTCCCCTATATAAGGGATACTGATGAACCTCACATCATAGCATTTTTTCCAGGTAAGGGTTTGTGTTTTTTCCCCGTTATTTATTTCTACCTGTTTAGTAGACACAAATCTAAGGCTTACCTGTCTAATTCCCAGGACCAGCCCTATGACTTTTTTAAGTTACAGGGACGTTTGCTACCATTTCTCACTCTGGATCAGTAGCTGCTTTTAAAGAAAGACTCAGTATTTTTCATCCTCCACCTCTGTTTAAGCTCCTTTGCTGAACGACTATAAATTTAGGATATCAAATATATTCAAGTGTTTTATAAACAAATATGAATACATTAAGATTCCATGAACCAAGAATTAGCAAAACCTGTTTCACCTATGAGTAAAGACACTACTAAGCTACTTGCCCAAAGCCTCACAGCGAATCCGTCAGCAGTGGAGAATTAGAAGGTGCCACTTCCAGGCTCTGTAAGTGCTAGGCAATGCCTTCAGTGCAGTGTCAAGAAGGAACCACGCAAACTGCATTGCAGTGCCACCACCACTGTCAGTAACTGGACACTATCAGAAGAGGACAATCTTCATCCTGTACTAACACAATAAGAGAACGCAGAGCACTGCTGGTGGGGCTGCCTATGAATTACAGCTGGACAAAGCTCTAAGGCTCCCATCAATGTAAGCTGCCAGTCTGTACCTGACAGCTCTCCCATACTGAATTTAGGGTTTACTGCAAAAGTTCAGTGTTACTGCAACACATTTATGTGTCACGCACTGATTTTTATATTCCCCCCTTGAAGTAGTTAAACACACAGGATTTCATGAGCAGCTGAAGTGCAGCGCTGAAATGAAGTCAGAAGCCCACATTGTAGACACAAGAAACTGATGCCCCTACTCACATCTACCTGGCTGCATATCACTTCACGCTTCCAGCACTGCAGACACAAGACAGCTTTCAGAAATCCATGAAATAATAGGAAGCAGTCCAAAAGACACAATGTGGCTAGCAGATGATGGTTAACGACAGCTTATCACAAAGACTGTTCACTGCAAAAGGAAAGCTGTGCAGTAGGACTAGCTTTGGACTTCATCACCGTAGTCCAAGTCCCTTTCCACACAAACCCCTCCGTGACCACCCAGACAATTAATTCATGAAGCCACACTGGCTTAAAAAGAAAAATATTTGCCTTGTTCTTCCAGCCAAATACGAAATGAAAAGTCAGCAGCTTGAAAGCATTATTAAGAAAGTATGGTAGCCAGAATAATGTGACATAAGAGGGGGGAAAAAGGCTCCACTACCTTTTTTGTGTATTTTAATCAAGTGTTCCAACACCTCACAATCACGTACATTCAAACACAGATCTGTAAAACATGATTCTCAGGACAGCATCCACTGTATTTTAAATGCAGTTTTATAAACTGGATTATTATGAATTATCAGCATTGCGATGGCTATTCTTAAAAGCTGAAAGTGGTCATCAACAGAGACCTGTCTGTAAAAAAAGAATTCCAAAATATTTTTGCTGCATTTTCGAGAGCAGTCTTCTGGTAATCTCATATTTAAACTTCAAAGGAAGCAATCTGAAAACAAGTATTACAGTCCCTATATGGGCTTACGAAAACAGGAAAATTAAACCAGCTAAACAGAAGTGAAACTAATTTATCTGAACTGTCGAAGTTCATTAGAGGATGTCAGCAGAAAAAAAAAACATTCAGAGTGTAGCTGCAGTATTTTTGTTTAATGTGTAATGACAAATGCAAGGATAGAATTTGTTTAACTACTCAAAGCAGGCGAGGAGCATATTTTAAAGGAAAAAAATACACTGACTTCTTGAAGCATACACGTCCTGACAAGGAAGTTACCTCCTTCTGATGTAACAGGAAGATGTGATTAGTGAAAAAGATTTTTAAAGCAGCTAATTTCACCCACATAGCTGTAGCCATGGCTCGGTGACTGTGAAGACCGGAGAACCGCGGGTCAGCCCTGACCACACGGAGCTCGCCAGAAGAGGAGCAGGTTAACAAAAACGCCCGCACAGCGGCTCTGGGCGCGCTGGGGGTCTCGGGCGGCGGCCAGCGGCCGGGCGCTGCTCCCCCAGGCCCGTACCTCAGGCCCGTACCTCGCCGCAGGCTCGTACCGACGGCTGCGGGCCCAGCCGGCCCAGGCAGGGGGTCCCGGCCGCGGCACCCCGGCCCAGCTGCGCCTGGACAACGCCGCGTCCCGGTGCCAGCCCATAGAGAGCAGCGGCAGTGGCCTTCCCGCAGAGCCCGGCCGGGCCCCGCGCACCCCTCCGGCCCCGCAGCGCGCTCGCCCCGCCGGGGCCGCTCCCACCGCCAGGCCGCGGCAGCCCCCGGGG
>VWZL01005476.1:271897-297801 GCA_013396915.1 Stercorarius parasiticus
GGGACGAGCCGCTGCTCCGCGGGGCTGCCCCTGCTCCGCTCCGGCAGGCACCCCGGGGAAATCTACCCCACCGAGCTCCCCGGGGAACTCTGCAACACCAGCATGCTCTCAAGCATTTAACAGCCCATAAAACTCAAATGCAATTAATATGAATAATTGGCGAAGTACGTTCACTACGGCCAGAAGACGAGCAGCATTAGCTCTCCTGCTGCTTTGTGAATAGCCATAGCCACTTTGTAATAACCTGACACTGTTCATGCCTTTGCATCTCCCCAACCTCTTCTGCGATGCTCAGTGTGGGCAGCGCTGGGGCCGAGCTGGGGGATTTGACCTGCCACCTCTTGCCTGTCCGCCTCCAAAACTGCCAGATGTACAGAAATCGCCACCCCAGCATTGCACAGCCTGCCACCGTGTGAGGGGACATGCAGACAGGCGGCATAAGGGACCTCATGCTGGTAGGGTGACAGACCAGGACACAGAGGGGCACAGGGGCTGAGGGGTTGGGGACACCCTCCCTCAGCAGCAGAGGGCATGAAGCACCTCCGCATCACGCTTACTGTGCTTCAGGATGTTGCTGCTGGCTGCTACGTGGCAATAAAAGGTATTTTCAGGTCTAAAGTAGCTGATATGAATCCAGAAGAGACAGGAACACCAGGAAGATGGACAAAGGTCTGTTTTAATCAACAGTGCATCTTCCCTTATCCCTCTCCAGTTAATACAGGAACAACAAAGGATAAAAAATAAGGAGGGATTGGATTGTCTTTGGATGGATTCTGCTTTGTCTTGCAACACAAATTCTAAAAAACCTGTGCCCCAAGCCATCATACGAAAATTTGCAGGAACAATTACACAGCAAAACGTTTTGGAGACCCATTGCATTTTTACTCAGTTAAGCCAACTCATCTTTTAGCAGCAAACAGAGCCAAGGCACTGGTTCTATCAGCAATTCTTTGAGGCGACGTTAAAATAGCAACGTTTTTGTTACTGGCTGGGTTTTATTTAATTGCAATAGCGTATTTCGGACGTGACGGCTGGAGACCCCGCGGAGCAGCTAGGTGGCACATGAGCTCCGCAAACCTGCAGCCTGCGGGAGCGGCCCGGGATAACCATGGGATAACCAGGGCTGGCACCAAGCAGCCTCTCGCCCTGGCAGGGTAACCGGTAGCTTTGGGGGCAAGGCGGGCAATCAGCTAAAGCCCCTGCCAACCTTCCGCTTTTTAGGCCCGCTGCTAGTCACTGCAGACAGGCAGACACCGCACCTGAGCCACAACCTCCTACTTTGGCCCTGTCTCACAGAGGCAAGCCTGCTGGCGCTGGCCCTGCTGTCTTGCGCAAACAGCTGTGGGCCAAACCAGTCCTTGAGCTTTTTTTTTTTTTCTTTTTTAAATAGTATAGAACAGAAACGTGCCAGAAAGACACACTTCTGTCGATGCACTCATTGTCTGTAGGCTGCCTTGAAGAGAACCGCCTTTTCTCCTCACGTTTGGTCCAGCAAACGCGAGCTCTGAGCAGGGATCCTCCTCGTTTGTCCCCAGTGTTTCACAGAGGCAACAGACAGGTCCAGGCTGCAGGTGAGCGGAGAGAACACAGATAACTTGATCCAGCAGCGAAACGAAACAAAATTGGAGAAGCTGAGAGACACAGAAAGCTGAGCAGTTTGAAATGCATCCATGGGAACTTCCAAGCAAACACCAAACCCAAGCCCATCAGGATGTCCCGAAGACTGGCTTAAGAAAAGGCTGAGCAGGAATTTAAGGCGCCTTGCGGTAATTTTCCTCAGTTTACCACAGTGCAATGCTTCCCCTGGCCAACGAGTCCCCAAACAGCTCTGCCTGTAGGACCTCTGCAATGCCACAGACACAGGTAAAGAAATAGATCTGTTCCTGCAAGGCCCCTGTGTGACCACCAGGAGCTGGCTGTTAGAGGGCAAATAATAGACTTAGCAGAAGTCTTGGTCTGAAAGACCTTCTCCTGAAGGTCCAGGGAGCAGGAGACTGACCATGTCTTTCTGTGTATATGAGAGACTGAAATCAAATAGCTTTTAAAAGCATTTAGTTAAACTGAAATGCAGGCTATCTCTGTGGACTTTAAAAGAAGTGCCTTATTCTGCTTTAGCTCTAATCTGTTCCTAATCAACTTAAGACAAATTTATCTTAAGCCAGATTTACATCTGTTAAGAAGGATCCATGTAGCCTTTTGCTCCAGAATCGCCACATTGATTTTACGGAAGCATCCACTACTTTAAATTGGTGGAACAGTTTCCAGAAACCAACTGAAGACTGAAGACCAAGCCCATTCATACAAGTATCCATTAACCCACCTCCAAGGAGTAGGAAGCTGTAAGATACTCCTCAACTCACAGTAGGGAGGAAAAAATGAAGGATTACAAAACCAAAACTTGCCCACAGGCCGTATCCCTCAACATTGCCTTATGAACAGTGACATGAATGTGGGACACCGGGAGATGCCAGCCACCTCTGAAGCCTTGAGTGACTCTGAGTGAGACCAGCCTCAGGAGTCGAGCACAGCATCAGCATGTAAAACAGCATCCACAGATTAACTGCTGTCCCCGTTTCACATCATTAAGCAAGATTACCAGACAGATAGCCCCAGCAGCCACCAGTATTAGTAGCTCAGATTTGTTTCCAGTAAGACTATAGATCAAGTGGCCGAGAGGTCTGGGCAACAGCACTTGCCTTTAATGGCACTCATGAAGTACAGATTCTAATAATTTATGTCCTTCAAATCCATCTGTTATATACGCTGCACCACTGCTTTCACTTGGCATTTAAATTTGCAGAAGGAGATGAGCTCTCAAAGGACTTAGTGCTGAAGGCTGTTTAATACAGGAGTCCTGAGCATCCACCCAGTTCCGTACTGGGCTTTGACACTGGTTTACTTAACTCAAACTGGGGTGAAAGGTGAGGGAAAGGGAAAGAAAGGGATGAAGGCAGGAAGGACAGACAACCATGGACTACAAATCTGTTGGACTATGGATTATGGGAGTCCCAAGGTAGAAGCAGGCATGAATCTAAGCTTTTGCCAAGATGGCAGAAATAACTACTGCAGTTCGTTGCACTCACAGCAATAAACGTTGTTTCCTAAGTGTTTCTACACCTCTAAAACTGCAGGACACTCACACTGGAAGGGGAGAAGAGGAAGGAGAAGCATTCTTTGCTCCGGATACAGGGTAGCTTGCATCCTCACCTCACCAGCATTCAGCATATATTCCGTTCAATAGCTGTCACACCTGTCATGCCAAAGAAATTTAAAGAAAGTTTCTGCCACAAATATCAACTATTAACAGATCTAACTGCAGTGATTCAGAGTAATGATTACCACACTGACTTCCACTATAGCGGAAGTTACCTTTCTTCCCACCTAAATTTATATTCACATCTCCATTTTTTAACATAAAGCCAAACAGTCAGTGCCTGGAAATTAAAACAAGTAGAGATAAAACTACTTCTAGGAAGAATATTAAGCCAACAGGCCTGGCACAGAATCACACCTCTTAAACACACAGATCTGGGAGAAGTAGGCAATAATTAACAAAGAACCTGCCAGCTTGCAACGATCTTCCCTAACCAAGCCTGCGACCTCCTGCTGCTCCCTGCCGTGCTCTGTGTTATTATATGTGGTGTGTTCTTACACACAGCATGTTCTTATACATGGCCTTCTTCGCCAAGGCTTTTGATGGCGTGGGTGGGAGAAAGAGGGGAAAAACCTCTTTTCACCAGAGACAGTATGAAATCACACACTCATCTTCCACAATAACAGCATTAAAGGAGTAGTCCTCCTCCTTCCTCCGATTGCAATTAAATGCATTTTGAGGCTCCTACTAAAGTGGAAGCATTCTTTACTGTCAAAGCTACACAGAGACCTGATATTATCTGTGACAACCGGAATAGACCATAGTTTCATGTAATGGTATAAAGTTCTCCAAGGGTCTGAATCACTTAAATGCATTAAATATTTCATAACCAAGGTACCAACTGTGATTTTAAGCTGCAGAACCCAGCTCAGACACATCTGCATTCGGCAGTTTCCACTGAAGAATTGCCAAGTCACAACCCTTCCAGAAGCCGTGGTCCATCATGTCTGAAGAAGTTGCGATCAAGGTCAGTCTAAACCTCTGACTCAAAAACACCTTACCACGGTCTTCAGGAAAAGACAGTTTGAATTCAACACAATGTACAACTAGGGAAGGGAAAACAGTTTTAGATTTGACCATCAGTAAGCCGGCATTTAGGAAAGAATTAAACAAGATCCAAATCGTGTTAACTTGATAAAGGGCCTGTTGGATGTTCTTAGGGAAACTTCACTGCCCCCAGTGCAGCCGAGTTAAACCTCAGCATCCACAGCAGAACTGCTTGCACTTCTTGAAAGGTGCTGAGGTCTGGCGTAATAGTGTCACACTGATACTATAACAGTTGACCACTTCAACCTAAACTAGGCTCAACAGGCTGCAACTTGTTTCAGGTGTCGGGAACAGTGTGAAGCATTTTGCAGCCAGCAATCGAGTTCTTGGACCAAGTGCTGATAATGCACGAATGAAGAACAGCAACAAGACTTAACAAACATGATTAGTATTATCCAACTGCTTTGTTATAAATATATTATATACATTCAAACATCACATTAAAATATTATTCCATTACACCAGAAGAGATTAAGGCTTTATATTATTTACAGAAACAAGCAAGCACCTTAAAAAAAAAAAAAAGAACAAAACACCAGTCATTGACATTTCCCTTCTAACATTACAAGTTTGATACCTTGAGCTCTTGAATACAGCTATTCGCAATGTGCCCAATGCTAGAACTATTTTAAACATTTATTGTCGGGGTAGGAAACACTTAATAGAAGACTCATCAGCGAGCACTGCGCATGAGCAAACGCAAGCGTGTGTTGTACTGGGTGCCCTCCCTCTCCTCAGAGGCTTGTTAAGTTGAAGGCTTATGCAGAAACGGTTTCCTCAATTCCATGGAGAGAGTAGAATAATTTTATTTTAAGGGGAAACTGAAGACACTTGAGGATTCACGGCCCACTGCTGGAGTGGGATTCTCGAAGTCTGTTCCACATTACATCAATTAGATTTAACATGATAGAGAAGATAGAGCTGTAAGTTTATCAATCACTAAGTGCATTGAACAGTGATGATTTTATAGGCTTCCATTACTTTGACACACTGTTTCCATGCCGTGCATTTGGACTCAAACATGAAGTGACAAACTGTTGTCACCATTCTCCCTATAGGTCTTAGGCAACAAGCTATTTTTGAAGTGTTAAATAATGTTGATACAACACATGTTTACTATGCCACCATGTACCAATGGAGTGACTGTCCTGCCTTCTGGCTTGCCCGATAGCCTTCTGAGATACCGTGATGAAGTATTTTCTAAGATGTAAGCAGAGATGGCTAAACGAAAAGGTGCTCAGTAAGAGTAATCATCTTCATTTCAAGTATTGTTTTAAGAATTAGTTCTTTTCATTACAGTCTGTGTTAGCACTTTTTAGTTTGTGCTTTAGAGTCTGTTATTTCTTTGCAGGTCTTGAATTTGGCTGATGGCTTTTTTCTTTTTTGTTTGTTTTTGTTTTTTTAAAAACCAACATTGGCAACAAGTTAAGGATTGCAGAAGGCTGGCAAAAGTTATTTAATTTTCTGAGCCCATTTCATGTCATCTGCTCTTGGCTTCTCCCCAGTAACTGCTTGGATAATGTTCTCCAAACACCTCCAGAATCTTATCTTCTCTAGTGGATAGTTCAGCCAACCTAAGGGATTGCAAAGGAAAAATAGCATTAGTTTGTCGCAGCATCCAAAGTTCAATGTCTTGCAATGTTTATTTAATAACATTCTTTAAATTAAACACAAGGTAAATGTAAGGGGAGTTCAGAGCTGGACTACTCTACGGCCATCGCAAAGCTATCAGAAACAGGACCATCAGGTTCAATGTCTTGTGTTAGAAGCAAGACATTTGTATTAGTAGCACCTTAGATTTAGTATTGAAATTTAAGCAAACAAACAAAAGTGCCAACCCAACAATTTCAGCTATTTTCCCCATCAACAAAGCCCGCTTGGCTTTTCCCTGTGTTTCTTATTAGGTAGTACGGCAGGAAAGTAAATACACACAACATGGCTCTGAAATCTCAAATACATTATCAATGCCACAGTTTCTAGAGAAAAAGAAATTAAAAAAAATAAAAATCTAGATTTCTGTTTGGGATCTAAACACCACTAATTAAGGCTCATCAAACTACACAAGGTTTTTTCTTAAATAAAGCCTCAAGTTTAGATAGTTCCAACATTAGTTTTCATTTTTAAGGTACTTAAATGTATTATGCTTTCCCTGGGCAAAATTAAAGTTCGCATAGCTGATTGCTAATGAAGCCTGTGATGGGGAAATCTCGTGGCAGTACCATGCTGCATTAACAGCGGCTGACGCTGGAGACTTCCTGGCTGAAAAGGGCAGCTCGGGCAGCAGCACGCTCCCAAATGCGCAGCAGCAAGCGGAGCACCTCTGCTTCCAAGGAACCAGGAAGGCTGAAACAGGTTGATATGGGATGGGCTTTTACCATTTTATGTAAAAATGTCAGTAAGCACTATCATGTTCTAATACAACAGGAATTTAACGCATCTTTCCTAGCCTATGGGTTTACGGTATTTTGAATGCTTTGTAGAAATGTTGCACTGTACAGACTGCTCGGTTAGAGCTCACACAAGCTTAATAGGCCTCACTATGAATTCAGAAGGGCTTTATGTCTCACTCTCAGGCTATTCATTAGTACATTAACTTGATTTTCTGTAACTGTATTTCGATGCCAAGCTAACTACATGTAACTGACAGGAGAGTGCACAGGGTTTTATTACAGTGTATTTTATAGTAACTTCAGGCTTCTGTTTCATTAAATATTGTAAAACTAGGAAAACCAAAAGAAATCAGCACCAGGAAAAGTTATCTCCCTGTAGAAGTTTTCCTACAAGCAGGAAGAGATGGATGTACAGAGGGTTACACTTGCAGTACTGTTCTGTAAGCACACCTGCTATACTTTACTCCATGGACATTTCTGGAAAAGGGAACAAAGCATAAGAGAACAAAAGCAAAGGAGAGGCAGGAACGAAGAAGTTGTTACCACAATGGGAACAGTGAGCTAGCAGCAGCAGCTCATGTTAGAGGAAAGAGCTAAAATGCAGAATAGCTCCAAGTACCGTCCTACAGCGGTGACAGCCAGCAGGAGGAAAACAACTGTTCTTGCTGGTGATGTCTCAGACTATGTGTATAGCTATTATGGGACAGAAATACTAAAAGGGAAAGAACATTCGGGATATTCACTGCTGAAAAATACCACATTTCTAGAGAGCTAGATCGTTCCTAATCAGACACAACTATAGCTTTAACGATCTATCAAAACAGACACTGTTTTCAGCCACCTTCTGTAGTGGGACATGACCTTTCCTAGCTCACCTGCGATCCTGCAGCTCCACTCAGCTCACTCTATAGTGATGCACTTTAGGAAGTCAGCCCATGCAATTCTCATTAACACAGCCTTCACCCCTCAAGGAACGGACAACTCCTTCTTGGTGCTTAAACTGTCAGTGCAAAAGCTTTAACATTGGGAATGCCAGAAAGCGCTGTTATCTGACACCTTCCCTGGCAACGAGACAGTGGCGGACCTTTATGTACGCAGGTCAGCTCTGAAACCAAGTATACTCTTTGGACTTGGACCTGACTCTGAAGTCAAGTGACTAACAAGTGCATTACAGTAACTAATCCTATTTTACTCAGTAAAGCCCCCTTGTAAATAGTGCATTGATCGCATATTTCTGTCTTCCTCCTCACTTCTAGCCTAGTAGAAAAAGAATTAGGGCTGCAGAAACACTTTGCTCCACTGGAAAATCCAAGTATACAACCTACCATGCTGCGTTATGTCAGACCAGTATGGTAGGAGGACTTACAGGAAGCATGGAGTGAACAGCAGCACAATCTCTTTTTTTTTTTTTTAAATGAGAAAAAAAAAGCAACTAGCCCAAGACTGCTAATAATGGTCAGGTTTAAACTTTCAGGATGTAGTAGGACTAAAAAAAAGCTCTTAGCGTGGCAAGATTTTTGCTATCATCTGTCAAGTCAGGCTTCTTAATTGTACTTTGTTTTTACATGACATTCTGGTCATGAGAACTAGATTTGTTTCTTGGCAGAGATTTCAAAACCAACATAAACCGTTTGTCAAACCAATGACAGAATGAAGAACCGGAGTGGTTTACTTCCAGCTCATTAACTTGGTATCTTATTCAGGATTGTGCAACACTGGTGATGGAGTATACCCACCTGTACAGTGGGCATAACACCGAATATAGAAATAACAGGAACCTAAAGCCAGTTTTCTGCAAACCTGTCCACTCCTCTGCTCCAAATCTGAATGAATGTATGCTGAAAATCCACAAGCCTTGCTTTAGAAATGAGCGTTCAAGGTAAGTTGCACTTGCAGACGATGTGCTCTTTTGAGGGAACAGCAGCTTTAAGACTTTAACGAACAAAATCCATTACTAGCATGAGATTACCAAGATATCATGCCATCAGATTTCAGTACCACTGACTACCTTGTCAGGATGAAAGTTACCTTTTAGCCAATCACAAATCTTCCCCCCACGTTTTTTACACAACAAAGTCAACTATAGTTTTGCTAAGAGCTTGTGCAGCTAAGAGCACAGTAACTTCACCGTGTCATTTTCTAGGTATTTAACAGGCTGTCACTAAATTACATCTTGCCAGGTGAAATGCACTAGACTACTCCAGAGAACTTGCGGTATGAACCAGATGGCAGTACCAGTTGTAATGCAGAAGTACGTCTCGTGTGGAGACACATGATGGATCCTGTGATGCTTCCGTGGCAGGATAACATGCCAGTCCTGTAGAAATATGACCCAGCGTGGAAGACCAAAGTACGTGTGAGACCACTTGTGAATCTGGTTCGTCATGGTTATGAAGATGATAAGGGCAAAGACATAACACTCCCAAGGACATGTTTCATATAATGCCTCTGCAAAACAAGATGCGTATCTTTAAATACCATTTATGAAAAGGTAAATTTCTACTAGGAAAATGATGTCTTGCCCAGACAGAGCTGCCTGGTGCTGCAGGAACTAACAATGGCCTCAACAAAGCTGCTTTGGCAGAAGTGTCACAAGAGCCAGTGAGCCATAGGCAATTCCAGAATGTCACAAGACAGGCTGGTAAGTGACAACGTCTGACAACTTGCCATAAACAGGAAGTTAAAGTCTGAGTTTACCATCCATAAAGTTAAATTAATCCTTTAATTCTTGCACTTCTAGTTTGCAAATAAAGTACGTTTACACAGAGATGAAGCATGTTTATACACTTTAGAACAATGAGTTTCCCTATATGCACACAGTTTGATCCCTCTTACAAAAAGAATTTTTACTGTAACTTCTAATGCTTCCTTACAAGACTTCAGCCGCAGATTCTCTGCTGAGCTACAGAATGCAGCTCTCTCGCATTCTAGCTGCCCAGCCTTCAAGGAAAAAAGCTTCCCTCCCTCCTCCCAGGAGCATCATGCTTCCAACACCTATTACTGGTCACCTTGCATCCACTGATTTCTCCTAGCTTCACGCAGACAAATGTTCTTTAAATACCAACAAAAATGCTAAACCCACATAAGTCAGAAGTAACAGCTTACCTGGGGAAAATGAAACAAATTTGTATGCCATGTTTGCCAACGGGACTAGCGTCATAAAGCAGTTGTCTCCATTGGTCTCTATAAAATCATGTCTGGTAATTGCTGTGGGGTCAATATGATGTTCTCTAAAAGGTCTGATGAAAGCCTGAAAAAAGAAATTGATAAACATGATGGCTCAATAATGATCTGGGAAAGAAAAATATAAAAAACTAAAAACCCCACACGCATTCAAGTTTAAGAGAAAGAGAGCTCCATAGTACAAAGCATGTCAGCAGGATTCAAGCTTTTGTGACGAAAACACATCAGATAATTTGATTTACGTTTGCAAAGCAATTAAATTTCCAAACTCAAATTCAGTTCTTGATTACTTTTCAGTTTTATTCTTAGTTTTCACTTAGGACCTTTAGTCTCTAGGTCTCAAAACTAAAGCATCAGCATCCTGATTTCACAGACAAAATAAGCCTGTGAGATTCACAAAAAACATAAGTCACAAACCAAGAAAACACTAAAAAATGAAAATTCAACCTAATACTTTTATGGGCTATAGATGACAGCGTTAACAGATTAAATGTAAGTTAAATTACCTAGACAAACCCACGTAAGTCAGATAGACTATACAAAAGTCTCCTCTAGGAAAAGAAATTGCATCTGAATACACAACTCCAGAGGAGACAGAGGGACTGGAACAGTAAAACAAGAAAACTTATTTGTCTTTAACACATACATGACGTACAGCCTATGCAAAGGTGTTCTGATCGGTCTGAACTCTTATTTATTTGGTGCATAGTCTCCTGCAGTGCCCTTTTTTTTTTTTTTCTTTTTTTTGAACTATGGTCCACAGATAGAGGGATTCAAGGACTACTAAATCTATTGAAGGTAAACAAAAATAAGCCAGTAGCACAGAGAACCGGAAAGATTTCCTGGTGGAGCCTCTTCATGTTTTCCAAGACAGCTTTTAGAGAGTTCAGCTGCAGGAACAATTCTCCACATCTCTGTGTTATTGGCTTTTTGGAAGATCTACACAAATCTGGCCAGATTTCTACACTTGCAGTGTCCCAGGCCATTCCTAGAGTAACTTGGGACAGTCTGTGAACGCTGGTATTGCAAAACTGCGTGCAAACCTTAAAAGAGTGATAAAATGGGACAGTGTCACCTTGCACGTGTCACCTAGGCCAAGCATAAACATGGCACTTTTCCAGCAATATACCGTGCCATTTAGTGGAGGAGGGTTCTGGGGGTGGTTACATTGGCAAGACTGCAAGAAAGGTACAGCTTATACACACTGTCCAACGCAGCTGGGAATATTGGAAGTGTTTCAGAAAGTATTCCATAACTTTTTCAAGCTTAAGGATAAGCATCTCAAACCTTTCCAACTATGGGTAGCTCCACAGATCCCCAGGTATCTGCTCCCCAGTGAAATAATCCTGATAGAAAGTCAGCCGTAATAACTCCTGCAACTTGAATGAGAAGACAGACAGTTAGATATACAGAAGCATTTTTACTGACATATTCACATTTTATACTTGTTTTACAAGGTTACTCGTTTATCTCCCTCTAACTTAGATATTTACAACTACATGAGTCTACCCAATCTGAATAAACATAAAGTCAGGCAACTAGGAGTAAGGGGTTAACAAGACACCATTTGGATAGTTACAATCTTCATTAAACTTATAGTTTTTGTGTTTAATCCATCTCCTACAGAAGAGCTTGACAAATCTTCACAATTGCTGGTATGGATAATCTACCTACCCTAGTTTCTGGGTAATCCTTACATTTAAAAGTAAGGACACAAGAGATGCGATATCATCAAAACAGCTGTATATTTTCCAGTTATTCATAGATCTGTCAGATGGTGTTTAACAGACACCTATCATTCTTCACCTGCAGAAGTCGTCCTACTCCCAGGTTCCCAATTCCCAATCCCTTCAGCAATGAGGTCTCCAACGCAGTTTGAGCTGCCCTCCCTGCATGAGCTCTGCCAGGCTCTTTAGGCTTTTCAGGAAGAAAATTCCAAGAAGATTGCAGAAGCTGTTCCCTTGTTTTTAAAAGGGAAGCTGGGGAATACAGCACAGCAATACGGATATAGCATCACAGCAAAGATTGAGATACTGCCTTGGGACCTCTACGCTTGAGGGATTCAGGACTGTTAGATCCTGCCTTTTAAAGAACAGAGACATCAAGAGGTACCAGTTCAAGCCTGCACATCTTGCTCTGAGCAGGTTTCAAGAAAGATTAACCAGGCCTGGATGGAGTCTAAATTTGCTAAAGAACGAACCAGAATGAGAACTGGGATCCTTTTTCACCGCAGTGCCATCCCTTCAGGTTCATATAAGTATCAGAAAGATCTTTCTGTTTGGTGATTCTCCAATCGACCACCTGGTGAACGAGCACGCAAGCACACTTGGTGATTCTCTGCAGAGCCAGTGCTGGAGCTCCGAAAGGGGAAGGCAGCACACACTTCTTACCTGCAGGTCTGGTTAAAAATTCAGCAGAAGCACGACCCAGATTTCAAAATAGCTACTGCATACTGGGCAAATACCGTATATACCTAGGAACTTACAACATCTGATCTCAGTGCGAATCCCTCAATCATATACAAAGTTCATGCTAATTAAAGCACTATACACTGATCTTGCAATCTATTGTTAATGAGTCACAGCAACAGAAATACAAAGATTATGTGTTCAAAACGTACGTTTCAAAGCAGCTCAATTAGCAATTCCCTACTGTCCTTTGGTGCTCGGAGTGTAAGGCACAGTCACTTACTATCAGCATGTCTGGCAGTTCTCAGGGAAGGCTGCAAGTCCACGTAAACCAGAGAAGTACTCACAGGGCCAGGTCAGAGCGGCTGGAACGTAGTTCTTTAGTTTTCCGCACTGATATTTACAAAAATGGGGTTGCTTACAGAAGTCGCTCATTGTAACAGTCTTTGCACCAGAAATAGCAGGGAGTTGCAAAACCAGAGGTTGATGCAGAAAATTCATTTTTTGCCCTGCCTGCCTCACAAACTCCTCTTCAGGCGTCTGTGAAACTAGGAGAATTCCTGGCTTTCTCCTCCGCATTTGTTTCTCTATGTGTCTGAAGACTTTCTTCAAGCACAGCTTCTCATTTATAGTATTGAGGCTTTTTGTGATGGGCAGATACCCCTCTTGCTGCTAAGAAGTTAGGCAAGACATATTCCAACCCACTTGTAATCCAAGCAAAAGTTAAAATTGTTGGTATACTGGTTCCTCTTGCTTTGACTCCAAGGCATCTTGTTACACCTCCCTCTCTCACAGAAACTCAAAGCAATCTGAGATATGCCAGGAAACAAAACAACAGATGTGCATCTTTCCCTGTAAATCACACAACTTTTATTTACCCTGGTCTTGATCTGGACTTGGGCCGATTTTCCTACTCCAATAAGGACACTTAGGTCAGCTGCCTTGAGAGTCCAGGTTAATGAAGTTCTTGTAAGATTAGCAAGATTGCTAAAGAGCAGCTATTTTTTATAACATGAAGGAGGACTGGGTTGTTCTGTTACTGTTGATCAAATGCTTTTCATCTTCAGGGCACAGCGGTTACCTACAGTGCATGCAGCATGGCATATTTCAGATATACCCCTCCTCATGGTTACCTTTTGCTTAGCTGATCCCTCACCTCTGCAGTCCTTCCCCTCGCCTTTCATTTTCAAAAAGGGAGAAGACACAAAAATCAGGATTAGTGTGGCACCTACTACCCCAAAAGGCTTTCTTTTCGTATTATAAATCAATCCCCACTGCTGAATCCATTATCAAGTTGGCCCAAACTCTTAAATACAGCAGGAGACACTTCATCCTTTATGGATCACCTTATTGTACTGAAGGCAGCTTATTTTATAAGCAGTAAATTCTGTACACTTGTTTTTGTGTTAGACCACACGCGTAAGCTACAGTGAGACAGGGTGGAGCACAATGGCTTTTAGGTCTGCACCTAGCAGCTGAAAGAGCAAAACAGCCCTGATTCGGGGGGAAGATATCCAAACAACACTTCACTTTGCAACAACTAAAATACCATTCTTGATGAGGTAATCACCCTATTAACCCACATCGCCTCCAGCACACCGCATTATCAGGGCTTGAAAGAACAGCAGGAAGAACAACAAAAATAGAGGCAAAATACTGACAGTTCAATAGATATTTTGCCCGTTACTTTGATGTCAGATGGTGGAAAGCTAAGAGGAAAGAATGAAGGGTGCCTGAAGCAGTGCATTATACTAAAGCAATCTGAAAAAACTACCAGAAACTGCATTTCAGCTGTATTACAGAAGCACTTACGCACTCTTCAGCAGCTGTGTATGAGTTGTAACAAGAGAACAAGAACTGTAGCAGAGGTTACACATGACTAGCATAGTAACTTTTGGTTTGCATCCTGTCTCCAGGCTCAGAAGGCACATCAGACAGCAATGAGTTGAACTCAGTATTCTCATACACCTAGCATTGTCTTTACTTAAAACAGGAAAACCAAGGCACAAGTGTTCAGCCTCTTCTCTAAGGCAGTATAAGACCTTGATGCTCTGTCACCAAGGTCAGGAGAGCAAGATAAGATTGACAGCCCCAAACATGAATTAAGAGTTAATCATAAAGTCAGAAAAAGCAGGATACCCACAGTATAGATACATATATGAACTGCAAACAGTGGATTCACACACTCATTAAAGCAAGATCAGTAAAGCATTAGAGAAATCCTGCTCTGTACACGTTTGTTGTACTCAGCCTGCCGAATGGTGGGATGGAGGATCAGCCCATCTGTGGCTTTTATCTGAGGAGCAGGTGAGCACTCAGGAAACACAGGAGGAGGGGAAGAAAGCACTGCAGTTAAAAAGCGAGCTGCAGAACTTGCTCAGAACACCAGGATTTCTTTGTTTTGGAAGTAGACTGCTGAATCAGGAGAAAAGAAAAAGGCCTAGCATCCAGGGAGACCAAAGGTGTACAAATGAACTTCAACCAGTCGCAGCTGTTTTGAACCAAGTTACTGACACACACATTTGCTCAACTGGCTGTTCTATTCCAGCCACCCCGCGCTTGTGATCCTTCGCACAGGCACAGCAGCACCCTGGGACACCGCCGAGGGAGCGAGTGCCTCTCCTCTGAGTCAGGGGACAGACCAGAGCGTGACCGCTGGCACTCCGACAGCCGAGTCACCTGCCGGGCGGTGGGTCGCAGGGCTAGAAGCGCAACTGGCCCAAACATATAACTAACACAAGATGGCTTTGCTCCCTTCAGAAACAAGATAATAACACAGGGGTTTGTACGTAGAAAAGCCCCCGCTCCTCCTCTTCCTGGCTTAAGTACCAAATTAAGAGATTACAACTTGCATCCTTAATGAAGGGCTTCTCTTCTGAGCCCTTCACACGCCACTTCCTGCAGCCTGGCTGCTGCCCGGCGTGAGCAGAAGGAAACCAAATGAGAGCGGGACATTTGAGGTTCAAGGTGTTCCAGAGATGAAACTATTTTGCATGTTTGCAATACAAAATTGTATTTCACTGCAATTTTACAGAGCCTGGCTTTGCATAGATAGAATTCTCAAGTTGTAACCCAGAAGCCTTACGTTAGGGTATAAAGTTTCACATTTATTGTAAAAATTCAGTTAAGAGTCTCTGGAGAGGAAGAAAACCAGCATAAGATGTTATTAAATAACTTGACGCTGTTGTGTAACATCATTGAGAAGTACAGTCATTTTTAATCAGTGACTATACGAACTAGTTGAATGTTACAGCGCTAAAGAGTCGGGGGAGTGGCTAATTCCACAAAAGAAAAAATTTGTTTTCTAAAAATGAATATGCTAAAGTAACAGTTGTTTGTTACCCAGATGCTTACAAAAATAAGATGCCTTAGTCATCCGCATTTCACATTTAGTGGCTTTCAGTACAGGTAGGGGTTTGATACCATGGCAAGTTATGAGACTAAGAAAATAATCCCTGAACATTTCAACAAGTAAAAAGTGTAGTAGTTTAAAAGCAAAAAAGAAGAGTTTATCATTTTGGCTATTTAAATCTGAGAAACATTCAGTCAGAACTGGACCGAACAGCGCAAGTAAGCAGAGAACACAGCTGAACTATGAAATAAAAGAAGGGCCTGGATAATATATGTATTTTTATTATATATAGTAGTTCTATTACATTATAACTGGGTTTTCACATAAGCCACACCTATAACACATACACTCCAGAGATGGGAAAAGTCTCTCCTAAGTCACACAAGCTTCTTTTGCAAGACTGGCACGCCACTCACATAGCAGACATCTCTTCTCCTTCCCGTACGCTCCAGTCACTCCCCGCTACGGGAAACCCATATAATCCTCTGTCTTCCAGCAATGCCGCCTGAGGACGGGGCACACCTCGAACTGCCACAGACCTGAACGCCAGCCCCATGGCAGAAACCACAGGGCAGCTTGGGACACTGCCAGAAGCCACCAGGAAAAGATGCCCAAGGAATCAGGGTACCCTCTCCCCTGGAGTTGAACAGCAGCAGATCTTAAAGCAAATATTCATCTACCAAAAGTATGATTTGGGTAAGAATCACCACCCGACAAATTTAATGATAGGAGCCAACTAATTTTATTTTCATGTCTTTAATCCTAGTCTATTAGCGCACAGCAAGCTATTTATTCCTACTATTTCGCCAGCTGATGGAGTGCTTACAAAGCACCCGCCGCTTTTAAATGACAAAATCCTGACAGCTTTACTTAGGCCTCAGGTTCTTAAACAGAACGTACCACTGTGCGTACTTCTTTTTCCCGAAAATGCATTTACTAGAACAAGCAATTGAGCCATCCCAGAAGAAAGTGATTAAAAGAACAGAGAACAAGGGATACTACATGAAAACCAAGAATAAGTTTCCCCTCACTAAATAAAAAAAAAATCCAATAATTTCATTTGTATGACTAATCAAACTAATTCTCCGGTTTCATCCACTTACAACACTCCCAGGAATCAAGCACGGTGAGCTCAGTTCTCAGGAGTGCCGGGCAGCTTTCTGTGTGCAGGTTGGCATCTGGAGGAGCCCCAATACCTGAACATTTGCCTGGCGCAGGACATAAGCAGCCGTAATGCTGGTTCTGTTCGAGGCCTGCACGCTTCCACCGAAGCGGACCACTGTCACCATTCACTATAATCTACTCCTTCATTAGGGCAACACTCCAGCGTGTGTTTCAGAGTGAATCGGGGCCACTGAGACCTATACTTCTGAAATCCTTGAGCCGAAGTCCCTTGCAACTTTAAGAGAGCCCCTGACAACTCGGCAAGCACACAGAGCTTTCTTTGTCCCGGTTGCTGCTGCTGACGGACGGAGCAATAGCACGTCCGCTGTGCACACAAGTGGGAATGCAGAGACAGGGCCGTGCCACCAGCCTCCCTCCACCAGCAGGGCCAGCAGTCTCAGGCAGGGAGGGAGGGTACAGCTGCCATCCGCCCTGCCCGAGATCAGCTGCTTGAGCTCATCCCCTATCCAAGTTACACGAAGAACAGATAAGATCAACATAGAATCATAGAAAGGTTTGGGTTGCAAGAGACCTTAAAGATCACTTAGTTCCAACCCCCCTGCCATAGGCAGGGATACCTCCCACTAGACCAGGCTGCTCAAAGCCTCATCCAGCCTGGCCTTGAACACTTCCAGGGATGGGGCATCCACAGCTTCTCTGGGCAACCTGTGCCAGTGCCCCACCACCCTCACAGTAAAGAAGTTCTTCCTAATATCCAATCTAAATCTACCCCCTTTCAGTTTGAAAGCGTTACCCCTCACCTGCCCGAGCGCAAACCAGCAATTGCACTCCATAACTCCACTGTCAAGACCAACAGCCTCCAGGATCCTTTGGCGCTGGAATGGCCCAGAGCTCCTAAGGCAGCACACACACATCCCCACTACTACACACACCCCAGCTGATACAAAATGGATCAACAGAAGATGTAATACAGACTGTGTTACTGTAATGCAATTGTATTCGTGCCATACAAAGTGCAACAAAGTGTAGAATCAAAATTTTGTCTATTTAATCACAACTTGTGGAGTCCCCACCTTTCAGAGATGATACATTTTAGGATGGAAAACACAAAGTACCTACAGCTATGAAGTAACTGATAGTTACTTCAGGTGGGGTGAGACAGCAGATGACACAGATTTGGCTTATTTGGACCAACACTGAAGTGAAGGATAATTTTCCTTTGTTAACTGAGGTTTCCCTGGTGTAATTTCAGGGGCCTTTTATATCAAAATTTCAAGTGGAAACTCATTTTAACGTACAAAGTAAATCGAAAGTGAAGTGACACCATTACAGTTCTGTCTCTTGCTGTAAGGCAGCAGGACTTTGAAGCAGTGGATCCACGTGCACAGCGGTCCATTTCATAACATGTTGGGGGTCTCCAGAGTGCTTTTACTCCAGCGTGTGCCAAAGCTTTCACACACATTACACACTCCCCACCCAGCTCTGCAATGCGGCTGACCCAGCGCAGCCCTGCAGAGCTGCTTGAGCTTCAAACAAAAAGGTTTTCTGGGCCTTGATCAGAATAAGTTTCTATTTTGAAAGTGGACAAAACGATTTCTTTCTGCGTGCTCCCTCTGGCTCACCCACAACTTCTGCAATAATGAAACGCGTACCTCAAACGGATTTAAAACAAATTACTTCCCCATCTCTCAAGACAGCAATGATTAATTGTATCTTGCGTTGTGTCACAAGATGTTTCTAAAGATATCTGCGCTACAAGGGGGCAGTTCTTATGAATAGAGACAGGTTACATCACAAACTTAACTACATTTTTAAAGACTGCAATAAACAGTATCTATTAAGAACAAGTGTGGCTGCAGATAAAAGTCAAATGTCAGTAACAAGTCAACCAATTTGGAAAAAAGGTTTTAAAACCCTACAAAAAGCCATAAGGAGGGAGGGAAAAATGAAAGCCAGAAACCGTGGTGCCAAACTTTATCTAGAGGCTATTAATATATGCTATATATACACAACTCATGCATATTGAATAACAGGTTGGACACCACAAACTCACCAGAAGGTGTAAGAGCTTTCAAGCCTAACCTGACATGTTCTGGTGAGGCTTTTCTGCTTATCATGCAAGGAATACCTATGCCAGCCTTGTCCGCGGCACTACTGAGCTTCTATTTCAGTGGCAGAGGCAGCTCTGGTTCTGCAGCACCACCAGGATGGTGTCCTGCTGCAGCCGGACGGCTCAGCTGCAGCTGAAAAAAATGGGTTATTACACCTGCCTCACACCCAGCCGTCCTAACCAAGGCTGCCCCGGAGTTAACCGTGTGCATGTGCGCGTGCAAATAAAATACCAAATTCAAATCTTGCACATCAGCTCGCACGAAAAGGAAAATTTTCATAGCTCCTCAGCAGCTGAAGATACTCAGAATAGGGCATGACTGAATGTAACATAGAAACAACAACAAAATAAATCCATACTCTGCCCACTCTCTCTTTCCTNGAATTGTCTTGTCTCTGCTAAACCAGCCTGGAAGACAGGAGACCCACATGCCTCTTCCTTTCCTGTAAGATCATCTTTAGTCACCAGAACACAACCCGGTTCAAAAGCTATTCTAAAACAACGCCATGAAGTTCTTGGCTCACAGTTCTTCCCTCGCTCCGCAGCACGTACCCGTAGGTGATTCAGCACAGCTAACGACAGCACGCCACGTGAGCTCATTTCTCAGCAGACTGCCTCCTCACATCATACAAGGAAGAGAGTGCTTTCAGACTGCCAGTAAGAGAAGGATCAGATTTTTTTTTTTCCAAGAATTTCTAGATCAAGATATTTACAGTATTACCCATGTTACAACTATGTGTGCCTTTAAAGGCATGAAAAAAGAAGATATAACACAGCCTTTAACTATAGATATAGGATTTAGTCTAGATGAAATGATGCAGAAGGTTCAATCTACTCCCTATTTTTTAAAAGAAAATATATATTTACGTAAGAGTACATGGGGGGGCCCAAAAATGCATCTTAATGAACAGGTCTGTGCCCTGGATCCAGCCCACTGGATCACTGATCATTTTCAGATTTCCAAAGACCTAATGTGAACTTGATCTACAGCTATGTCTTTATTAGCAGAATGTTTATTTTGTGATCTCAACTCAAAGGTCATTATTCCAACCTAAGCTTCAGGAAAGCTCTCAATGGGAATCCATCTAATGATGTCTGTGACTCAACAGTGCCTATCTTACCCATTATATCGCATGCGATATTTAGGAATCAGGACATTTATGGATATGAGTTTCACAAAACTTAATAAAACCTGTGAATTATAGACATCATTCACACTTTACCTGGAGAAATAATGTATTGAAGGAAGACAGCCAAACAAGATAGCATGCAGCACTTATTATTTTATTGCATTCATTTTTGTATACACTATCAGTTATTTCCACACTACTTTATTTACACAGAATCCAGATTCTGCTACTTTAATCATTCACTACTACTTAAATAATATTATCAGTGAATTGGCTGCTTTATCAGTTAAACTGGTAACCAGGATATCAGAGAACTCAAGCTTTTATCAATATTAACTTTGAGATGAAAGCCAGTTGCAAGCAGATTGCACTGCAGGTTAACCATCATTACTGATTCTCTTGTCTACATCCGTCCTAATCATTATAGAGCAGTTCTCAGGCCATGATGTTCTCCATCCCTCCCAACACCTCCACCTCATCAGCTTAGAGTGTAGGCAAGACTAAATTAGGTGGAGTGAGCTAGGCCTAATGTTTCATGGGAGGACACTGCTTTCCCTTAGCCCTAACACAAAGGCAATAACCTTTAAACAGGCATCAGGAATTACCACTTCTCAGTTTTGGCAAAAATTCATAGCATCTATCATGGTATCACTGTTTGAATCTGCTGTTGTTTTGTTTTGCTTTTTTAAATCATTAGCGATATACAACAGTGATTGTGAACAAGTACCATTCTCTTCTAAAACATACAACTCCTCACACAGTTTATAGAAAAGTTACTTTTACTATAAAGCCTGGAAGCTGAACACCTGTGGGTATCTTATATGGTGTCCTTATGAATGACACCATTTGTTCTCCTTTCAGTTAACAAGGCAATTCATATAGAAATACGTAGACATTTATACACATCCAACACAAGAAGTTAATACTGCGTTTAGTATGCATCGCGAGCACAGCAGAAGACTGGTGAAATGCTTAGTTACTATTCTCTTCCCTCCCTCATCCCATATTAGAAGTTTACCAGAAAGTTATGAAAGGTATGCACTGCAGAGCTGACTCTTCCGATTTCTAAATTTAACTCTCCCTCCTTTTCCCACGTCCCCTCCCATACGTACATGACCATACAGCTACCACTAAGGTTTGCTGCCCCGATAATGCCAACAGACTGAGTCAGCCACAGATGCCCACCTGCTTCAGCTCAGCCTGCTCCACTGCCCTCTCTTCTGCTTGCTCTCAAGAAAGTTTCTGTGCAACAGAATTTCAACACTGTTCTAATAACACGCAGCTCATGTAAACACTGATATTTTCTGCTCTGAGCATTAAGCAACATGTTGTCATACGGTAAGTTGTACGCAGGTCTAGGCTTTGAATGATGTAATGCATGTTGTGGAGTCTTTTCACACCCAGCTTATGTTGAGACAAGTTTTTCCTTGAGTTAATTCCACGCAATTCCTGATTCTATCGGTAAAGTTGTACAGCATCAAACTAGAATCCTTTACTAGTTCTTCCTCTCCTTCATTGAAAAGGTGAAATCACCAACTCACACTGCATCTAGACCAGCTAACTCTGTACTGCCAACAACCAGCCAACTTAAGCGCCTCTACACATCTAAGACAAAGATATGAGACAGCTTGTTTGCCTACGCTTCCAATCAAACAAAGTAATAAGAGAACAAGAGTCACATTTATTACCAGAAGAAAGCTGCAACTTTTCTTATATTGCTGGAAATAAAGTCATGATTCAGAATAAAGGACAAACTTCACATCCCGACATGAAAGCACAATACTCCAAAACACTCATTTTTAGCTATCAGTCCTCAGAAATTAAGCTAGTTTGATGCCTGCAACATCTTTTATAAGATTTCTCTTGGGCTTCTGCTTTCTCAAAAGTTCTTGTAAATATTTTTGTCAATCAATGTATTTTGTTTCCAACTCTGACAGTCTCGACAGCTATTTGCCCTCTCAATAACTGTTGCACTTGCAATGACTACGTAAGAACACCAAACTTAAACAGCTACATTAAAAGTTTCACCTTTGATATATTGAGAAGCCACTGAAATGAAAAACAGAAAGCAGTAACAATTTTTGCAGATGTCTCAGTTTCAGAGGCATCACAATTGCACCTGCGCAAATGTCCTTCTCCCTTTCCAATAGTAAGTCAAGCCTAAAAGATTACACATTTATTCCCAGCATTACAACAGACAGTCTTGCCTTGTTCACGCCAGCGAACAGTTCCTACTTACATATCCCAAAAATAACAGAGGGGGTGTGTTCCAGTCGCAAGTAGAAGAGAAGATTGTAAAAATTGAAACAGATCAGAGAGAAGCATAAGATGACAGAGATCCATTCTTGTAGTCTCTTTCCTGTTGGAAAAAGAGGAAAAAAGCATGTTTTACTTTTATCTGAGAGGACATTTTGAAGTCTGAAATAATACAGACAGACTGTTCTACTGCCTGGATGACTCACCGCATTTGTCTGACAGGGAACTGAAACAGAAACTTATTTTTCCATGGGAGGTGTGCATATTTTGCTAAATGACATTCCTCTTCCCCGAGCTACTACTAACCCCTTCCCTCCGCCCTTGCCCAAATAACAGGGACAAATCAGACATCTCCCATTGTCCTACTTTCCTTTTCCCTGCGGTTGCTGGCATAATGTTCCTCCGCATCACATCTTTTTTTTTCTAATTTGCATTTCGTTCAGCATTCAGTGTTGCTGGTATGGCTGAATCTGAGAACAAATTTCTGGCCTCAGATGCCCTGGAGTTACATCGCTTTATGATCTGTAATATTTAAAAATCTCAGAACTTGTACGTAAAGCTGTTGTACTAACAGGAAAAAGCATCATCCTGTATTTTGGTGCTCCTAGAATCGCGTTCCTAACATTGCAAGTATACTTTTTAAGCTTGCTTATTTAACTCTTGCAGTCTTGCCTTTGCCTGTCTGCTCCCTGGCAGAAGGCTGTGACCTCTCAGTCCTTCTGAGACAGCAAGAGACAGAACAAGCGAAGAGAAAGAACTGCACAAATTCTCTCTTGTACCTTGCTGTACTACTACATACCTCTACAAAAACCTCATTTATTGCCTATAAAAAGAGAACAGACAGTGTATGGTAACACTTTGACTATTCAGATTAGCAGCAGAAAGTCTGCCTGCTAATCACTGCTAGATCCTCACAAGGCACTGACATCGAGGGAGAGGGAACGCTCAATGCGAGACCCGTAAGGATTAAAGCATCAGAAACAGACCTTTAATGCCTAAATCCAAGAAGATCTGAGCTGCCACCTTGGCCCAGAAGTGCCCTGGCTGTCGTTAGCTCTTAACATGCTCAGGAGCAACCAGGTCACTCTGCACCAATTTTAGGGAGCCGGTCAGCACGACTGCCTCTTGCCCATGGCTTCACAGAGCAGGTAACACCATAGTCCATTCCCCACTCCCTCCTGCAGCCTCATAGACTTTGCACCACTCGAGTTTGAGGCAATTCAACACGCAAGGGAGCAGTCAGTAACGACTACATGTGAGGTGCACATCCTCTCACAGCAGCAGAGGCACACTCCCACGTCTGGCATGTGTTCAGGAGAGGAGCTTCTTTCCTACTGATCCTCTGTGTTGACCTACTGTCTGGTCAAATTTCTCCTCCTAAATGCTGAATCAAGTCCTTCTTCTCAACTATACTATACAATGAAAAAGAAACTAGAAACATCAAAGGAGGCTGAGTATTATCTCCAATGTGCCTACAATGCAATATTTTAAAGAAGCGTGAACAAAAACTTTTACAGTTCAGAGTTTTGTTCTAGAAAGGCCATGAGTATATAAATTAACAGAGAAGAAAGTCACAAAATTAAATTAAAACACAAGAACAAGCATATTTCAAGACAGCATCAGGTCACAACGTGGGAGATTCTATAAACAGATCCCTGGAGTAATAAAAGTAAGAGTTAATTAACACTCACTTCCTGCGTAAGAAAACCACACCCTGATTAGAGGAGCTAAGTGGGTAGATCCTCATGGAACAATTAGCTGACTGTGGGGAAACACTCGGCTCCTTACTAGCAAGTCCCATGAGTTCAGTCCAGCACCACTGCACTCTGAACACGGGAATCCCAAGATGACTGCCCGGAGATATCAGAGTCCAGAAATGCGGCCCCAGCTCTGGACAGACGGGGAAGGTGAATCAGTCGAAGGAGGAGAGTCAGCACCAGTAACTTGTGTTTAAAGAGCACTCAAATTTAAAAGTATGTCCTGCATGAAGGAACAAGGTGCCAAAGCCACACAGTATCTGCTTAAAGAAACCATAGAAATACTCCAGAGTCACATTCACTCTGCACAATTATATGTAATCCCCATTCTTAAGAATTCAGTAGTTCAACATCATGTTTCCACCGTAACACATATTCTGACATTGTTTATGTAATTTATTTATGTAATGCCAGAGAAAAAAAAAGGCACATCTAATATATTATCACAGCTCACTGTTGATAAATACCACTATACATATACTACTTTACAGCCTTCCCAGGAACTTTTCATCTACAGCTAAAGATAAGGGTGGCACGTTGTCTGGGGGGGGAAATTGTTTCCCTAGGAGCAAGAGCACAGTGCAATAAAGTTAGTGATTGCTGTTCTGTAAAGCACAGGAATCGGTCACTGCGTGGATCAGAGATGCATATCTAGACCAGCTGAAAGACATCACAAATCAGTTTCTCTCAAAGCAAGGAAGAGGCGACCAATACAAGCTGAAGTGGGCAGACTTGCCCTGAACAGTCTAGAAGACAGACAAACTAATGAATGCCTGTCTTTTCTTATCATACTTGCCTCTGTGCAAGCAAGAGCACCTGCTTTTCTAGTAATTGCCTTGAATATACAAGCTAAGCTGTTCATCTGACCTGCTGGAAATTGCAAGATGCTGAAAAGATGTCTTCCCTTTCTAATCCTTCACCTATGAACGAATTCCCTGGAAGTGGCAAGAACACCCAGCATTGCTCACACTGTGAGCTAAAAACAAATTACATTTTATTATAAGGAGTTTGCAGTTATTTCCCATAGCATAATTGAATAGCTGCAGTCACTTTATTGAGCTCTGACAAATAGCAAGCTTCAGGAAGACAAGACCAAAACAAAAATCCAAACATCCCTCCGCTCTTTTCTGAGGTATCTTGGAATAGTTCACTGAATAAATATTCTGAAGAGAAAGCTGCTGCTGTTACCTTGCTTAGACCCAAATGTACACATCTGTTTTTGGATGGAAAGGTTAACTTTTTGTTTGATTGTTATTACAGGGAAGAGGATTCTGGGCAGGTTCTAGTTTGAACACTTCCACCCCAGCAGCCAGACCACAGGTCTGCAGTTGAGACACCAGCCCCATACTGGCACCTTTTCATAAGCTGACCATCTAACCCAATAGTGCTTTCCTAACCTCTCAAAAGTTTGCTTTAAGAGTGGGGTGCTGCGTGTGTGCTCATCAAGTCTCAGTGTGTGAGAAGTGTCAAACGCAGGGCAGGACTGAACCCACCATCGCTGGGCGGCCGCACCGAGAGTGTCCCCCCCACCGCACACAGCGAGGGGCAGCCACCGGCTCCACAAACCCTCTCCGGGACACCGAAGGCCAGCAGAAAAGCCCTCGACGGTACCACAAACGCAGCGAGACACCCAGTTGTGGTCTGGGCCCCTTAGACCCGCTTTAACTCGCCACGCTCGCCAGCGCTGCGCAGGCCGAGGTGAGGGCGGCAGCAGGCGGACGCGGGGCCGCCAGCATACGGCATCCCCCCGCCGNAGTCCGCTCCGCTTCCCCGGGGCTCCCTCAGGCCGCGCCGAGAGGGGCCGCACTGCCTCAGGGCGGCCGGTGGCGAGGGGAGGCGGGCCCCGGGGGGAGCCGGGGCCCATGGGGAATCGCACTCACCCCCCCACCCGGCCCCGCGGGGCGCTTCCCGCCGCCACCCTCACCTGGGGAGTAGAGCTCGGCCAGCTCGCGGGCCCCGGCGTGCTGCGCTCCCCACCGCCGGCTGCCGCCC